>LPNX010130515.1:12110-51585 GCA_001517045.1 Pseudotsuga menziesii
CTTTGAATCCTTTGAAGCCATATCCCAGAGAGTGATCCTGGATGGAGTGAAAGACCATCTCATCCCACATTTAGCAGAAAAGAAAACAACTAAAGACATGTGGGATACACTGAACTAGTTGTTTGAATCCAAGAACGAGAACTACAAGATGACACTAAAGGACAAGCTACACAATGTTAAGATGTGACAAGGATGAGGGTGTGGCCTTCTGCTTAACTTGTGTGGTGTCAGTCAAGGTCGAGTTAGCAACTGTGGGAGAGATTGTTCCTGAATCAGAATTGGTGAGAGTATCCTTGAAGGGTTTCACTAAGAAGTGGGACGCCTTTGTGAAGTGCATTGTAGGTAGAGAAAAGCTTCCTAATTGGTCCAGATTGTGGGATGAGTTTACTCAGGAGGAGATTCGAGAGGGGTCTCAGGGTAGCAAGGTTAGAAGAAGTGGAGTAGAACGTGGCACTTGCAACAAAATCTAACAAAAAGAAGAAAGACACTAGTTAGGTCATATGTTATTAGTGTGGTCAGATGGGACATTATGCCTTGAAGTGTCTTAAGAAGAAGAAAGACAAGACACAGATAGATATGGCAGCGTCTGCAGTAGTAGAAGACTATGCATCAAAGTTATAGCATGAGTTTTCTCGTCTCTATTGTCTACTATTGGGAGCTCTATTTTCTAGAATGTCTGAGTTGTTGACAGTGGAGGAACCAAACACAGGACTAGAATCTATGATATCTTTTAGATTGTCATGGAGTTGGGACCAGGACACTTTGTTATGACAAATATAGACAGTCCAAAGGTGGCAATACGAGGGGTTAGAACAGTCAGGTTCCAACTAGACCTTGGTGAGGCCTTTGAGATACACAGAGTGCTCTTTGTTCATGGGATGAAAGTTAGAAAAATCTCGGTATCATCCTTTGAGGATGAAGGTTATGGGATGATGGTGAGGTCTAGTCATGTTTTCTTGTATCGGAGAGATTAGCTAGTTGGTACTAACATTATGTTAGGATATCGCAGGGACATGATTTATGTTTTGAGAGCGCACATTGTACGTCCAATAGCAGGTGGGTTGCTGTCAAAGTCAGAGGATGATGCGAGGGTTGCATCTGATGTGCATGTTTTTTATGAGGAGAGTGTTTCTCTTCAGAGTACTGGTAGGAGACTCATCCAGTCTAATGATAGTGTTGATGAGAAAGTGGATGAGGTTCAAGTTGAGTCTCTCGCTTCAGAGTTCTAGTATGGTGTTGAGCACTTGTATCCGAGAGAGATTCTAGAGCAGGAGGGAGCTGTTTCAGGAGTAAGAGATGGAGATGGTGTTGTGGACCTTCCTTGTTAGGAGGGACTGTTGAAAAATGATAACTCTGAAGGTCCTCACTCATATTTTTGGTGTGGGTGTGACGAAGAGGACTTAGACTTTGTCCTTTGTATATTTATGTATTAAGTGAGTTTTGTATAAATAAAGTAACGTTTTTTACTTTATAGAATGGGTCTCACTTAAGTGTTTATTTAATAATTAAAGTGAATTAATTATTAAAAGTGAGTGCATTAAATGATGGCCCTTGATTTTGTAAATGAATCTCAACCCTAGATTAGGTGGTTAAAATAAGTAGTTACAAAATTTAAAGTATAAAACAAAGAGAGAGAGGACAAATGAGACACACCATTAATGAAGAGAGAGGAAGAAGATACGTGAAGAGAGAGAAGTTTCCCTAGAGAGGTGACATAATTTCCAAGAGAAGGTACAACAACATGCTTCACAAGGCAGTCTAAAAATAGTTTGTAGAACAGCATGTAGTAGACAGTATAGTCACATGTGTGGGCACATTTCCCAAGAAAGTTGAATGTCATTAATTGCAGACCGTACAATCTATACAATGTATTTTTTCAGGAAAGCGCGGGCTCGAAAATCGAGGCAAAGAGAATAGCAAGATGTACAGTTTCGTACAACATGTGTGGGAAAATTGTACAACTATTCTTTTGGCACAAATTTCGAGGTAGATACTGTTGTTTCATATTTGTGAAATTATGTTAGTGAGGGTTGATTTAAAAATTCATTGTATTGATTTTTTTTCAGAAAACGTCTCTTAATAAAATTTGCTTCTTCTAGGTTTTTCCCTGAAGTTGGGGTTTTGATCGGTTTTATGAGCAAAAACATTTGCCTCATGGGTTTGATTAATACTTAAGTGTTTAAGAAGATCTTGAAGTGGCGGTTTTTATTTTAAATTTATGAGTAAAATTTTAATCAAAACCCTAGATATTCAAGTGTTTGATAGAATGTGAATGGAAGTTTTCATATTAATGTCAATTATTATCTTCTCATGGTGTGTAAAATTTTAAAGATAAACTCCATTTGCTAAAGATGGAAGTACTACTCTTCAACAGGGATAATTTTAGGGGTGAATTTTTAGCCCAGTGGGCTATTTTTCCATGTTTTTCTCCCAAAAAATATTCGCCATTTTGCATTTTTTGAAGCCCCATTTCACCCAAATTTGATGGGGTAAACTTTTTTCACCCTAAAAATCGCCAAATTATTATATAAATGATATAAAATCCTTGGAAATTAAAATATTTTTTGAAAAATATCGCCAATCATTTTATAGTTGGCGTTTTAAGAATTGGTAATATTCGCCAACATTTATACACTTTTAAATAAGTATGGCTCCTTAAAATCATCCCTGCTCTTCAAGTCAGTTGTCTAAACATGTAAGAGCAAAATGGTAGATGTTGAGAATGAGTGAATTATATCAGTAATTGAAAACATGTATTTTGTTGCAATACATGATTTATATTTAGAAGTATATAATTCAATCTGTGACTTGAATAGGTATAAAAACACTCCTCACATGTCTTTAACAAATGAATACTTATTACATACAGACACATTCGGAAAAGAGTTTTTACAAGATGTTAAGGAGGTACATTGAAAAACGTTTAAAGATAAGATTTCAAACAACCCATTTTCCTCAATTTCAGTTGATGAAAGTATTGATCGAACTACGATGCAATATTTGATCATTTATATTACATATTTGACAAATGAAGGAAGAGGCCAATGTGTTAGAAAATCCTTATAACTACTTCAAATTAGAGATGGCACTTCAAAGTCAATGTATGATGTTGTGACATCTCTTTTAGAAAAAATAGATTTATCATTGACAAAGCTAGTTATTTGGATTTGATGGGGTTTCAACAACGAGGGGTATTTGTGAAGCTCCTCATTTATTACATATCCAATGCATAGCTCATCGAGAAGCATTAACAACAAATGATGCTTCATCTTATTTTCCAGAGTTGCAAGCTATTAACAAGTTTGCAAACAAAGTTTATTCATGACTTGAGAAATCTGATAAAAGACATGGAGAATTGAAAGAGCTCATGGATTCATTTCAAATCACTAGGTTAAAATTGTTACAAATTCATCACATCAGGTGGCTCTCTATAGGCAAAGTTATGTAAATACTTGATAAGCTCATGCTCGCTTTGTTAAGAGACTAGGAGTAGGGGAGGAAAAAAATGTATGAGCTAGCCACACTATTTCAAGTGCAATTTTGCATTCATTTATTTGCAGTTGTGCTTATTGAGTTAAGTAAGCTTAATCAAAAGTTTCAAGAAAATCACATTGACGTTACATCTATTGGAACTACTTTGGAAGTTACCATTAGCTTGCCTCATAAGCAATTTTTAAGAGGCACGTTTGGGATAAGTACAATGCACATGCCATCCTTTTAAGTAAAACACAACAAGAAACTCTTGAGTTTGCATATTGCATTGCTATGGTACATGTACATGCATTAAGGTTTGAAAGTTTTCCCAAGTCACAAAGATTAGGGACATAGGGTGATCGCATTATGTTGGGAAAAAGTTTTGTCAGGAAGGCGATTGACCTCTAAATGCAAGATTCATAGATTTACCTATATATAATGTAGCTAGGTTTTTTAGTCCTCATAATTTTATGAGGATATGGATGATAGAGATTCTCAAACAAGAATATGCTTATGTGAGAAATATAGTGTTGGGGACTCACCTATAGTGAATAACCTTAAATGTTTCCATGAATTGGATAAATTTATTTGTATGATTTATAGATCATACAAAAAAACAAATGTTTGGAGGATGGGATCTATGTGGAGCTGAACATGAACGATTTGAAGGATTTCCATGTTTGATGCAACTATGACAAATTATTCTTGTTATTCCAATTAGCACAACATTATGTGAAAGAGTCTTCTCAAAATTAAGTCGGATACAAAACGATGATATATTAAGACTTTAGTTAGAAACATTGGATATGTTAATGTTTCTCTCTCTATGCACCTCATGCTCTGAACGAGCTAGTTTTGAATGTTATTTATGATGTATGGAAACATATGAAAGTTAGAAATCTTCTTCCTCTAGGAAAATAGATTAATATTAGATTTGGTAGTTTCGAAGAATGTGAATCTAAGTTTTAATATTTATATTTATTGTTGACTTACCCTCCAGAACATTGGGAGAACCACTTCTCATTTGTTTGATGTTTTTGTTACAAAAAAATATGGAGATTTGGTAATAAATTTTGAAAGTTTTTGGGACAGACGTATAGTCCCAAGTTTCACCTTGTTAAAATTACAAAAATATTAATTTTGGGGTTATGTTGGTTTTAGGACATGAGTTGGTTTGCTTTGGAGTAAAAAAAATGTCTATGGTCGATGTGATAATTTTGGATTTACTAAATTTTTTAGTGCCGTAAATTTGATTGAAGATGTAATATTTTATGGTGTGGTCTAAATATTCTATGTTTTCAACCTTTTTCGAGCATATTTTTTGTCTTATTTTGTTTGGAGTTCCAGTTGGAAATCTTAAAAAAATCTTAGAATCACATATATTAGCTATGCAACTAGCATAATTTGGGTGCCATGGGGGTATTCAAGGATGATGAATCTATTTATAGATTCACTATTGAATTTATTTATAGATTAACAAACACAATTTAAACACTTCCAAATTCAAATTTTACCAAAAGTTTTTTACTCGATTTCGACCAAAATCCGCCATAAAGTCCAAAACATAGAATAAATACACTGCTCCATATTTTATTTAGAACATATGTCTTTTGATTTTTTTAATGTAACAAATTTGATTGAAAATTTAATATTTTATTTACCACATTTTTTTAGTGAAGTGCAGAATTTATTTATTATTGTCAATTAAAATGAATTGTTTTTGTAAGCTTTTCATTATAGAAAGGAATCATAAATACATACCTTCTAACTGAAATTATTGAAAGGTTTCGGTTAGTCCACATTTTTATATTCCTAGAGGTGTGGCGGTTATACCATGCGGTTGTACCGATACTCCAACAATTAAGACCAACCCTTCAAATTTGATCCCTAGTCCCACCCAATATTGAAAAACCATTAAATGAGAACTTAGATTTGACTAATTTCTAGTTGAAGTGCTATATATGTTAGTTACATCATTGGCATCTATCTGTTAGTTACACAATTGGCGTCTTGGTTTTTTTGGACAATAAAGTCTTGCATAAATTCTCACACCTTGCCTAATGAGGAACGAGTGCAATTTTCTTTTCTTGGTGAATGATGCCTACACAGTAGGACCATATATTCTACAATTGGTAAAAGAAATGTCTTGTTGCAATGGGGGACTGCTTTTCATGGGGAGGGTTTCTGGTTCCTCTTCTTGATGGCGGATTACTGGGGTTCTGTCGGTTTTGGTAGGCCTTGCTATGGTCCTAGAGTCCAACTGAGTTTTCCTTAGTCTAGTACCAACCAGGAAAACAAAGTGGGAAGTTTCATATTTGTACAAAATTCCATAGCTTAGCTTTTTACCGCTCTTTTCTTGCTAGGGTTTTTTCTGATGGGTTTGGATTGGAGTCCTCGTTTTCTGGTTGAACGAATTAGGTTCCGGTGATACGCCTATCACGTCATCATTGAAATTGGGTACTGTTGATACGTCTTCACTTGACACGCTACTGGGACGTGTCCCTTATGGAGCTGGTTTTAGGGAAGCTGGCTTAGGCATTGAAAGCACTCAAATTGTTTTCCATGTGATGTCCAAAATCGTGACACTGATGTTAATCCTGTTATAAGCTCGAGGCATCTCATTAGAGGAAATTTGGGGTCTAAAATGGGCCTCCTAAGGAAAATAATAAAATAATAGTTAAAATAATAAAATAATAGTTATTAATTTTGGAGGAAGAATGAAAAAAACTACTTTTTGTGTTTGTATTTTTGACATTTATCACTGTGTTTTTACTCAAATTCTGAGCAGGAGAGTTCATTGGATGTGAAATTTAATTCCGCATCCAACGAGTACCCACACTGCATACTTTTCACGTTTTTTCAGGTATTTCTTGTTTCTGGGGTAGCGAGGTGCGTCAAAAGTATGCAGTGTGGGTACTCGTTGGATGCGGAATTAAATTACGCATCTAATGAGCTCTCGCTCTTGAAATTTGAGTAAAAACACAGGGAGATATGTCGAAAATACAAACAAAAAAAGTAGTTTTCTTTTATGACAAATATGTCAATTCAACCATTATGGTTGACTCATTTTATTGAAATTCTATTGGTTCTTGAATTCCAACTCACACAATTTATTGTTGGTGCGTTTTCTTATAAGGTCCATTTTAGACCCCAAATTTCCTCTAATGAAAATTTGAAAAAGCGCAGAAAGGAAAGCCATTGTGTGTCCTTGGTAGGGATGTTACCATGGATTTGGTTCCGGCTCTCTCCCTTTGTTCGTTGGTAGGTAAGATGGATTTTGTCAAGATTTCCAGGTTTGAGCTCTTGGAGTGGATTCACGAATAGTGGAAACCATTCATCCATAATATACCTAGGGTTTTGGCTTTGGTAAATGGGTGGTTTGTGTTTCATTTTCTTTCTGAGGAAGATAGGCAGGCAGTGGAGGAGCATTTTTGGGTGCTTGGTAAAGGGTCTTTAGTCCTGTTGCATAGGGATGTGCATTTAGACCCCATGATTGATATTCTCACGAAGCATCATTTGTGGGTGGTTCTGCCAGGTTTCCCTTTATTCTGTTGGAACATAAATGGTTTTCGAGTGGTGGCTAATTCTATAGGAAAATTCATTCACATTGATGATTCTCATATTTTGGGGTCCGAGCGCATAGCCCCGCATGTCTTGGTTGATATGGAAATGGAACATTGTTTACCGGAGGAACTAGAGGTGTTTTGGGAAGGTGGCACATTCATGCAAAAATTGGATTATTGGCGTGTGCCTTTTCGCTGTTTTTAGTGTCAGGGTATTGGACATTCAAAATATTTTTGTCATTCTCAGATCCCTGTTGATATTGGTAACTTGAAGCTTGGTGCTTCTGTTTTGGAGCCATTTGAAGGCCTCAACTTTCCCATGCCCTTGGACCATATGTAGGCCGCTACTTTTGTCGGTAAGTTTGCTAGTTCTATCCCTCTTTTGTTAAAATTCATGTCTGTCGATGAGATTTTTGGCTATCTTTCAGTCAAGGGAAGTTTTGTTGCAACTGAGAAGGGGAAGGATCTTAAGGGTGTCGCGGTTGATCTACCGCCAGATCTGGTTGACAAAGGTGGTTGTCATGAGAATGTAGACTTTACTGGCTTGGATGACCCACCATCCCCTTGTGTCGTCCCCCCTGTGGAGAAGCCCTTGTTCAACACTGAGGATTTCCCCCCTTTATACATGGTTTCCCTGGAGACCCCTATTGTTCATATTTCTTCTTCTCTTGTGGAGGACGATTCCTTCCCTTATCATAAGGTTTCTTTGTCTTGTTTAAAGCCTCTGAAAAAATTTCTGAGTTGTTTAGATGATCTTGATACAGTTGCTATTTCATCTATTAGAATACCTAACGTATCAGTTCGTAAACCAAAGAAGTGAGGAAAGTATTACCCCATAGTTTCCCCTTCTACTGAGGTCATGGATGATGTTTCTGTGTGTCTAAACCCTAGTATATCTTCTCTCTATGATAATGGTCTCCCTAGGGTTTTGGGCTCTTCCTGTGATGTTTCTGACCGGGCTCTTAGAGATTTAATAGCCCCCCACAATGTGCTTAAATGATCAGTGTATCCTTTAACATTTGAGGGTTAGGCACCGAACCCAAAAGAGTTGCTTTTAAGTGCTTCTTAGAAAAGACGAGGCCTAATGTTTTACTGTTGCAAGAGACAATGATAGATGGGGTTTCTGCTTGTGATTTTTTTTTTTTACCTCTGAAACTGAAACCGTCTTGACGTGTTTCAGCTTGGGACTCAAATGTAATGTCAGGTGGTATGCTGGTGGCCTAGAACCCCCAGATGGCTAATATCAAATATTTTATTTCCGATGTTGGTATTATGGTGAAAGGTCATTTACTCGGTTTTTCGAAGGTAATTAGGATACTAAATATGTATGCTCCGTATAGTGAAAGACAAGAGTATTGGGAAAATATATTTCAGTTGGGTATTTTGGATGATAGATCTCTCATTGTTGCTGGAGATTTTAATCTCTTGTTATTGTCGGTTGAATTTTGGGGTGCTGGTAAAATAGATGATCCTATTTCAAAGTTTTTCAAGGCTAAACTGGAAGAGATGCACCTGGTTGACATTGTTCTGAATGTTTTTTGTCTTACTTGGTCAAACAAGTGGTGTGGGGATGCAGGTCTTGCTAAGAGATTGGATAGGTTCCTCTTTGTTGAGGATCTATGCGATGATTTTGGAAAATTCAGAATGTGCTCTCATTCCTTAGGGTTTTCTGATCATAGAGTTGTGTTGCTACAAATTGAATTTGACAAGATCAGGGTTAAATATCCTTTTAAATTTAACCCTAATTGGATGGAGGACCAAATCTTAGAGAAAAGTGGTTATCTATGTCTTGTGTACACTATTCGTCAGTTATGTTCGGTTTCAATGATAAGCTGAACAAGCTGAAATTTGAAGTTCAAAATTGGGAAAGATTGAAAAAGGCTGAAGCCCTCAAGGATCTGGAGGAAATTTATTTTGAAATTCAATCCCTTACCTATGTGGTGGATGATCTCTTCTTCTCTTTTGATAGGAAAAAGACAATCCGGGGTTTGGAAACAAAATTAGGTATTTTACTTAAGCAAAAAGAAGAGACTCTATGCCAGAAAAGCAGAGCTATTTGGCTTAAGTCTGGGGACAATAACTCAAAGTTTTTTCACAAGTTTTCTAATCAAAGAAGATTGTCAAATACAGTCTGGGAAATTAGCTCTGATGAGGAAGATATATGTCTTGAACAATATTCTATTATAAAATTTTCTGCTGATCATTACAAATCCCTGTTTTCCCAGCCCCGAGGGCTCAATTTGTTGGATCAAATGAATACTTTAAGAAATTTCCCTCACTTTTTTGAGGATGAAGACTGCATTGCTGTTGATAGATTGGTGACTAGTGCTGAGGATAAACATACTTTGAATTTGTTTGAGAAGGACAAGAGTCTAGGCCCCGATGGCTGGATTGTCGAGTTTTATAGACATTTTTTTTGATATTTTTGGGATGGAGATCACTGAGGCAGTGGAAGAAAATCGACCATAAAGAAAAATCAGTGAGAACTTGAACTCAACATATCTCACCCTCATTCCTAAGAAGGAGCTTCCGAATTTATTCAATGATTATCGGCTTATATCCTTATGTAACCTCCTCTACAAACTAATTTCTAAGATCATTGCGGAAAGGTTGAAGCCATTCTTGGGAATGTTTATTTCTGTTGAATAATTTACTTTCTTACTAGATAGACAAAAAACCGATGTTGTTGGGCTGGTCTAGGAATGCTTACATTCTGCCAAAGTCCGAAAAAAGACTGTTTTTTTTCTTAAATTGGATCTAATGAAGGCCTATGACTACGTGGATTGGTCTTATCTAAGAATGATTCTGGTCCAAATAAGCTTATCTTCTAACATGGATGATTGGATTATGAGTGCTGTTACATCTTCTCAGTTTTTTATGCTTGTCAATGGAGTGCCGTTTGAAATTTTCAAAGGTAACAAGGGTTTAAGGCAAGGTTGCCCACTATCTCCTATCTGTTCATTTTGGCAATTGAAGGTCTCAGTCTCCTCATTAGTCGGGAAAAAACTCAAAATATTATTTTGGGTCTTAAAGTTTCTAGAGGGATTCTGTCTCCCATATTTTGTTTGTTGATGATGTGCTCATTATCGGTGGTGGTTTGTTTGAAGAATGACAACATATTCAATCTTTATTATTACGTTTCTGTAGAGATTCTGGACTAGAGATTAGCATAAAAAATTCTTTCCTTCTATACTCATGTAAGGACCCGTCTTTAAAGGACTTTATGCTTAAATTATTCTCCTATAATTCTGGCATTATTGAGGAGGGTTTTAGATATTTAGGATTTTTCATAAATCCCAATGGTTATGGACCTAAAGACTAGGAATGGTTGTTGAAGTGTATGTCCCACAAAATTAGTAGTTGGTACTTTCACTATGTTTCTTTGGGCATAAGATTAGTCCTGATTGATTCCATGTTACAAGGTATTACTATGTATTGGATGTATTTACTCTCTCTCCTTTCTTGGATTTTATAAAGACTCAGATCCAAACTCTTTCACTTTCTATGGTCGGGAAGTTTGGAGGTTGGGAAATTTCACTAGGTATTGTAGGAAAAGTTATCACTTCCTCGTGATCTCGAAGGCCAGGGGATAAAACATTTAGTTTTTTCAATTATGCTCTGTGTGTAAAATCGCTTTGGAGATGTTATCCAATAAAGGCCTTTGCGGGAATCTGATTAAAGCTAAATATTTCAACGGTTTAGACCCTATTTATTGGATCAGATATCGATTTGGACTAAAGTCTGCTTCCTCGACCATTTAGAATAGCTTGGTTAAAATTTTTCCAATTATTTCCAACGATCTAAGCTAGCAGGTTGGTAGGGGTATACAAGTACAATTGGGAATTGATCTGATCTATGGCATGGGGGATAACTTCTTAATCTCCCATGATCTGTTGGTCGAATTGCATCGTAGGAAACTTTATGTATTGAAGGATATCAATGGGGCTCTGGTATAAATTATTGGGCAGATGCTACGGTTTTGGGGCTGACAGGTAGGAATGTTGAGGAATGGGCCTGTATATTGCATTCCTTAATCAAGGGAATATTACACTTCCTGATTTTTCTGATAAGTTGGTTTTGGAATCTAACACAAGAGAAGGCCAGGTGAGTGCAAAGATAGGTTAATGATCTATAATCTCAATGCAATGTTTGGTTGAGTCAGAATGGTGGAAGCAATGGCTGTGGAAAGGATCTGTCCCTTTAAAAGTTAAAATTTTTACATGGTTGTGTTTGAAAAACAAGTTCTTGACTTGGGAGGTCTTCTAGGGCAGAGGCTTCAAGGGCCCGAGAAGATGTCCTCTGTGCTTTTCAAATAGTGATTCAGTAACACATTTGTTTGGAGATTGTCTTTTTCATAGATATGTGGTTATTGCTCATGAATTTCCTAAAGATCGCGCTTAGATGGGACAGTGTTGCTTTGGCGGGAAATTTACAATAAAAAGAACTATTATTGTTACCTCCCGGTTTTTGTGTTGTGGGAGGTTTGGAAGGCCATAAATGCCTCTTTATGTTGATGTATTTGTTACTTTGGAATGTATTCACTTGTATATTTCATTGGTCCCTGATGTTCCTATTGGGAGGATCATTAACGTAATCAAGTCATGTAAAGTCATAGAGGTTAACCCTCCTTGTTGATCAGGGGGAAAAGTCCCTGCAGTTGTGGGGGACTAGGGTTATTAGACTCTCTTAGAGAAGTCGGCCCTGGTAAGTGATTATCAAGTCAAAAACTAGTATAAATAGAGAGTGAGACTCTCTATTTGAGACACACACTCACCCAGCTATAGCGCATAGGTGAGAGAGGAGAAGCTCGCTCAAGTGAGAGAGAGAACAACTGTTGGAAATCATCTTTTTGTGTTTGGGTTTTACTGTTGCCATTGGTGCTCATTCTATCTCTGAGGAAGTTTTAGGGTTTTCTCCTTTATGGTTTCCCCGAGGAAAATCTTTGTGTCTATTGTCTCTTGTGATTGATTGCTGTGCATGTTATTCTCTCAGATAAGATCCTAAGATCATATTGCTTAAATGATAAAAATCTAACATGGTATCAGAGCTAACCTGAGAAGAAGACACTGTGCAGCTGCAAAATCTAGGGCTTCTTACTTTTTGGGTCTCTCTCCACAATCCATCAGCAAAAGGAGGCTATGCTGACTCTCCATTGAAGGGCACATCTTTCTGTTGAATCTGAATCTAATTCTGAGCTTTTTTAGTTTTTGACCTACCACTACATCGGGAAATTAGGGATTTTCACAGAAGTGGAATTTTTGAGTGAGCCCAACATAGGTTTACTCTCCTCCTAAAAATAGAAGTTTAGAGACCAAGATTGAAGTTTTTGGTTGAGTAGAACTCCGGGAAAGTCAAACTCTAATTTACCCTAGAACTAGAAAACCAACACTGCAGAAGATCAGCTCCACAT
Source organism: Pseudotsuga menziesii (assembly GCA_001517045.1). Lineage (NCBI taxonomy): Eukaryota > Viridiplantae > Streptophyta > Pinopsida > Pinales > Pinaceae > Pseudotsuga > Pseudotsuga menziesii. The sequence goes on from LPNX010130515.1 coordinate 24,558, forward strand.
CCAGTTTTTAGCTTCTCAAATTGGTAAGATATAAATATTTTGTATTTCCATTTGAGGTTCTCAGTTAAGATGTCTCATCACACAAATCTTGATGAAAAGTGTTGGGCACCATTTTGACCTCTTTTTGTCACCTAAATATCTTCCATTTTCCTCCATAAAACCTTCATACTGATTTATAAAGCTTTAAATTCACCCACAAAATTTGGTTAAAAGGTATAATGTCATTGCTTTTTAACAAATTGAATTTTGAGATTTTTAAAGCATTTAAACTAAGGTTTTTAATTAGGATTACAGGATGTGCTAACTTCCCGTAATGTTTCCAAGGTTGAGCACTTGCAGGCCAGCTAGGCATGAACTGAAAGATGGAGAAAAGATCCTCAGTGTCCAAGGATGGATAAACTTCCAACGGATAGATGATGTGGCTCTCACAGGTGTCAAGTCAATGACAGTCAAAGGTGACCACCTATGCTACCACTCAGCACAAAAGCATGGCAGTTCCGATTTTGTTGATTTTCACAGATCTGATAGAGGATCTCGAGGACTATGTTTCATTAATTAGTTTCTAGATTAATAGCATTTCTAGTTTTTCAAAGTTTTTGTATAAATACTTCATAAAACAGAGGAGAAATCCATCATGATTTGGGAGAAAACGCATGCTGTTTTGGACTGCGTTATTCTATTACTGTGTATGATCGATTTTATGGTGAATATATTTAAAGTTTAAGCTTTGTGATTCTTCAATTGCGTTTGTGAACAAGGCATTGGAGGGCCCCCTTTGTCGAGTATGCACACCCATTTTATTTGCCAGTGAACGATTTGGATCGTTGCAAACGATTTGATTGTTGCCAGTGGTATGTTTTAATTCTTGTAGGATTTGATTTTCTTATTGCAGAATTAGTTAAATTGCTTTCCATCAGTTTTATAAATCTCTGTTATTTCATTGGATACATACTGGAGAATGGTTCAGACTACTATCTCACCTTACTGTGCATTGCTTGACTGTTCAACGATGGAGTATTAAGAACAATTACACATTACGAATGCTTTCCTGTAAAGGGAATTAATGTTTGATTGCTTATTCAATGCTGGGATAATAGGCAAAGTTTTATAATTCATATTTTAGGGTTAAGATTAATTTGTAATAGTTTTTATTATCTCAGAAGCTTTTACATACAAATTGCTTTCACATATGAATTGCTGTGTAATTGAAAGAGCAAATGAAACTGTTCCTGTAAGGGAATTTTTGTGTTTTCAAATCACAGTAACTTAATCTTTTAATAGGCTTATTTCTTAGATAACTAGATTTCCAAGTCAAGTCTAGCTTTGAGTCCTTATACTTGGATATGCCTCTAAGTCTACCAACCCAGATTGACATAAACTCAAGGTTTGATCTGCATTAGTAGAGAGAAGCCCAACAAAAAGCTTGAGGGAGATGATAACTTCTGAGCATGGAAGTATAGGATCTCACTAGTTCTTGAGAAAATGAATTCGACTCCTGCATCAGTGAAGAGGTTCCAGTTCAAGAGGGAGATGAGGCTAAGTCCTTACACAAGAAGAACTTGATCAAGGCTAAGAGGATTATTGCTGATTCAATCAAGGATCACCTCATACCACAGGTGTCCTCCTTAAAGACACCTAAAGAGATGTTTGATGCCCTGACCAAGCTATTTGAAGGGAAGAACATAAATTAGAAGATGAATTTGAGAAATCAATTGAAGAATGTGAAGATCTAGAATGCGGAGACCATACAATCATACTTTACAAGGGTCTCCTAGATCAAAGAACAACTTGGAGCAGTATATGAAGAAGTAGAGAATGCATAAATTGTGATGACCACTTTGAATGGTCTCCTAAGAAGAAGCTCAAATAGTAGCCCGAGAAGATATTATGGGAAGTGAAGATCAAGCTCTCATAGTACACTCCAAGAAAAGCAGAAGGGACTTTCATCATCCCAAAGGTAAGCATTCTCACCAGAAAGATAACCCTAGAAGATCTAATAGAGATCTATCTAAATTTAGATGCTTTACATGTGATGAGAGAGGACACTTTGCCAGATATTGTCCTAGAAATAAGAGTAAATCTCACAAGAAGAAGGACAAAATAAAACACCATGCTCACACTGTAGAGGATGATGATCCTCCCAGGAAGAGAGTCAAACAAGAAAGTGAAGATTCTTCAAGTGATGAAGAGTATGTTTTGATTTCTGCTCTCACGGGAACTGTCACACATGGAAGCAATGATTGGCTTATAGACAGTGGGGCTTCCAAACACATGACAAGATACAATGAATCTTTTGTGAAACTATTCGAACATGAATCACCCCAAAAAGTAAAACTTGGGGATGAATACCAGTATCTAATAAAAGGTAGTGGTGAATCCTCCTATAAGCTAGACTCTGGAAAGTCTATGAAGATGAAGGATGTCCTGTTTGTACTAGGACTAAAGAAGAATCTCCTCTCCATATATGCATTGGATGAAAAAGGCATAAGGGTTGCATTTGTAGATGGCCAAGTCTTTATGTGACCAAAGGGAAAGACTATAGATGATGCAGTAGTGATTGGAGAGCAAGAGGGAGGCTTATACAAGCTAAAGGGCCGACCAAAATGAGCCTTGGTCCATGACTTAGTAGAGGCAACATGAACTGTGGCATAGAAGGCTTGCACATGTGCACTATAGGGCACTACCACTTGCAAGAAAAGCTATTGAAGGTCTTCCAGAAATACAGGCAAAACATGAAGGAGTTTGCAAAGGATGTGCGAAAGGAAAGAACACAAAGAAGACATTTCCAACTAGTGAGAGCAAGGAAAATTGAATCTTGGAAATCATCCACTCCGATGTATGCGGTCCGATGTCATCCAGTTTGTTGAGTGGGTATGTATAATATGTTTATTTGATTGATGATTTTTCTATAAAGACATGGATATAATTATTGAAAAACAAAGATGAAGTATTCAACAAGTTCAAAGAATTCAAATACTTGATTGAGAACCACACAGAAAAGAAAATCAAAACCTTTCGATCAGACAATGGCGGAGAATTCACATCAAATGAATTCAAAGAATTATGCAGAGATTCAGGGATTAATAGGGAGTTGAATACTCCATATAATCCACAACAGAATGGGGTTGCAGAAAGGAAGAATAGAATGATTATGGAAGCTGCAAGGGAAATGCTTCATGATCAAGATCTACCCAAGAATCTATGGGTAGAAGCTGGTAGGACAACTGTGTATGTACAGAATGTACTCTGCATAGAGTACTTGATAACAAGACACCTGAAGAAGTCTTCTCTGGTAAGAAGCCAAAAGTCAGTCATCTCAGAATATTTGGCTGTCCAGTGTACATACACATTCCAAAAGAAAAGAGGACAAAGTTAGATCCTTCAGGAAAGAAGCGTATATTTGTGGGATATAGGGAAAGCTTGAAGGCTTATAGAATATACTTGCCAGGATTCAAGAAGATCGACATCAGCAGAGACGTAACATTTGACAAAGACTCAGCTTACAACAAATCCAAAAAGAGACCTGTTGAAGACCCTGAAGAAGCAGAAGCACCCAGAATTCAAGATACATCTATGAATGATGCAACTCAAGATGAATATCGAGAAATAGAAGAACCCCAGGAACCTATAGGTTCCTAGGGTTCTTCTATTTCTCTATCTTCATCTTGAGAAGAACCCCAGGAGAAGAATCCTCACAAGAGGAGACCTACATGGGTACGAGAGGCTATCCAAGGTGCAGAAAGATATGGGGCTCTAAAAGAAATGCCCAGAGAAAGGAAGAGAACTAGGTCCTACTACGGATATGTAACCCTATTATTTGACATCATTGATAAAGAACCTTCCAACTATGAAGAAGCGACATAGAAGAAAGAATGGAAGGATGCTATGATCGAAGAGTACCAGTCGCTCATGAAGAATGATGTCTGGGATGTTGTCCCAAGACCAGAGGGGAAGTCTGTTGTGACTTCCAAGTGGATCTATAATATCAAGCATGTTGCAAATGGCAGCATAGAGAAATATAAAGCAAGATTTGTGGCTTGTGGCTTCTCCCAGAAAGAAGGAATAGATTATGAAGAAACCTTTGCATCTGTAGCCAGATACACTTCCATCAGATCAGTAATTTCTCTGGTTGCAGTAATGAAATGGAAGATACACCAGATGGATGTCAAGACAAATTTCTTGAATGGTGTAGTGGAAGAGAAAGTGTATGTGGAGTAGCCACTCGGTTTTGAGACACATGACAGGGAAACTCATGTGTGTAAATTGAAGAAATCCCTGTACGGTTTGAAACAGGCACCCAGAACATGGTATGGAAGAATTGACAGCTTCCTAACTGGATTAGGATTTACCAAGAGTGAAGCATATTCCAACTCTTATTATAAGGTTGAGGAAGGGAACCCTGTGATACTCCTACTGTATGTAGATGACTTGTTTGTAACAGGTGAGTATGGGTTGATTGCTGATACGAAGAGGAAGCTTGCTGCTGAGTTCGAGATGAAGGACTTGGCTATGATGCACTACTTTCTAGGCATGGAGGTGTGGCAGCATATAGATGGAATCTCCCTGGGACAAGGGAAGTATGCAATAGAGACCCTGAAGCGGTTCGGGATGATGGACTGTGAGTGATGCTTCATCATAGTCGGTTGATGCTACGCTGTATCGTCAGATGATTGGGTCCTTGATGTACCTGACGAATATGAGACCAGATATTTGCTTTGCTGTGAACACATTGAGCCAGCTCCTGTCAAATCCGAGACATGTTCACCTGATTACTGCAAAGCATATTCTGAGGTACCTGAAGGGTACATTTGTTGTGGGCTCAAGTATGGGGTGAATCAAAATATTAACCTGGAAGGTTATGTGGATTCAGATTGGGAAAGTAGTGCCATTGATAGGAAGAGCACTTCGGGGTGCTGCCTTAGTATGGGATCAGGTGTGATCTCTTGGTTTAGCAGGAAGCAATCATGCGTGGCACTGAGTACAACTGAAGTAGAGTATGTCAGAACTTGTTCGGCTAGTTGTGAGGCAGTGTGGCTGAGGAAGCTACTATCTGATTTGTTTGATCTCTAGTTGGATGCTACCTGTATATATTGCGACAACCAAAGTTGTGTGAAGTTGTCGAAGATCACGGTGTTCCATGACAAGTCGAAGCATATCGAGATCAAATATCACTATATCAGGGATATGGTGCATAGAGGAGCAGTGAAGCTCCAGTATGTTGCGATGGACGACCAGATAGCTGATGTGTTTACCAAGCCATTATCTAGAATGAAGTTTGAGTACTCCAGGGAGAAGCTTGGTGTTCTCCATATCGAGGTTCCTTCCAAGGGGAAGTGATGAGTCTGTGTGCCTTTCTAACATGGTGGAAGGATTGGTTCCTCCCATGGTCAAATGTAAGTGCAGATCCTTTCTGACATGGTGCAGGCCGGGCCTCGCATGGTTGGATGCAAGTGCTGAGCCTTTCTGACATGGTGTAGGATTGGTTCCTCCCATGCTCAGACGTAAGAGCAGATATTTTCTGACATGGTGCAGGTCAGACCTCCAATGGTTAGATGTAAGTGTTGAGCCTTTCCGACATGGTGGTAGGCTGGGCCTCCCATGGTAGGATGTAAGCGTTGAGCCTTTCTGACATGGTGGTAGGCTGGACCTCCCATGGTCAGATATAAGTGCTGAGCCTTTCTGACATGGTGGTAGGACGGGCCTCCCATGGTCAGATATAAGTGTTGAGCCTTTCCGATATGGTGGCAGGCTGGGCCTCCCATGGTCAGATGTAAGAAACGATGAGCCTTTTCGACATGGTGGTAGGCTGGGCCTCCCATGGTCAGATGTAAGTGTTGAGCCTTTATGAAATGGTGGCAGGATGGGCCTCCCATGGTAAGATGTGAGTGTTGAGCCTTTCTGACATGGTGGCAGGTTGGGCCTCCCATGGTCAGATGTGAGTACTGGGACTTTCTGACATGGTGACAGGTTGGGCCTCCCATGGTTAGATGTGAGTGCTCGGTGTGCCTTTCTGACATGGATGCTAGATGTGTTCCTCCCATGGTCAGATATAAGTGCTGGGTGGGCCTTTCTGACATGGATGCTGGATGTGTTCCTCCCATGGTCATATATAAGTGCTGAAGAAGATGAAGACCTACATGGAGGCTACGCCTATAACCAACATGAAAAATGGTTGGCTCTGTAGAAATTCCTGTGACGAGTAGAATTGAGAGATAGCACCATTTGATCAAGATAGCGGAAGCAATGATGATGATGATCTAGTAATTATCCAGCTTTGATGATGATCTAGTGATGACCCAGTGACGAAGACTTGTGCTGATGAATTGTGTCTAGAGAATACCTTCCTAGTTAAGAGGGAGTGTTGATGTATTTGTAACTTCAGAATGTATTCACTTGTATATTTCATATATTGTATTTCATTGGTCCTCGATGTTCCTATCGGGAGAATCATTAATGTAATCAATTCATGTAAAGTCATAGAGGTTAAACCTCATTGTTGATCGAGGGGGAAATTCCTCGTAGTTATGGGGCACTAGGGTTATTAGACTCTCCTAGAGAAGTCGACCTGGTAAGTGATTGTCAAGTCATAAACTAATATAAATAGAGAGTGAGACTCTCTATTTGAAACACACACTCACCCATATATAGCGCATAGGTGATAGAGGAGAAGCTTGCTCAAGTAAGAGAGAGAACAACTATTGGAGATCATCTTTTTATCTTTGGGTTTTACTGCTTCCATTGGTGCTCATTCTATCTCTGAGGAAGTTGCGGGGTTTTATCCTTTATGGTTTCCCCAAGGAATATCTTTGTGTCTATTGTCTCTTGTGATTGATTGTTTTGCATGCTATTCTCTCAGATATGATCGTAAGATCATATTGATTAAATGATAAAAGTCTAACACTTTATTCTCAAATTATCTTTAAAAAACAAAGGTAATATTTTTGAAGATTTTTTTTTCCCTGAATGGAGTATAGAGATCTCATATAGAAGGAAAAGATGTTACTCTTTCCCTTCATTTATGCAGGAGAATCTAGTGGGGTTCTTAGATGGAGCAGCTTTGAATGGAGATTGTAGAGCAGGTTTTGTTATAAAGCTGGATAAAGATAAAGTGATAAAAGGGTGGTTAACGACGGGTTGTGGAACAAATACTCGTGCGAAAGTGATTGGTCTTTGGAGTTTACTTTTATATGCAAAGTTGCGAGGTATAAAATATTTACATGTTTTAGGAGACTCTCAAGTTATCATAAATTTGGCTCTAGGGTGGCTCAAGTGAAATCCCTGGAACTTAACCATTGGTTGGTTGATACTAAAAGGTTGATGAAAGAGTTTACTAGTTTAACTTTCCATCATGTTTATTGTGAATTGAATGTGTAAGCCGATGTTCTATCCAAACTTGTTCTAGGTGGTATGGATGGGAGAATCCATTATTCCTTTTTCTCTGCAGGTTCATGTGTTTGCACATACTTTTTGTTTTTCTTCAGCTAGGCCCATTTTCATTTTCTTAAGTGGATGACTAGAGCTATGTATATTTTGTTGTGGATCTTCCAATGTGTATTGGACTCTTTGATGATAGGTTTGTTTATCGTCGATATGGTAGGATTTTCGAATCTATATGGAATTATCGAGTGCAAGTTGTGATTATGCATATATATATTTTCGATCTCTATAATTTTTTGTAATTTTGATACAACTTTTTCTAATACAAAGCTGTTTTTCATTTCTTAAAAAAAGTTTCTTTTCTAAAATCATGGACAATACAGTCTCGCACAAAGGCTCACACACCTTGGGTAATGAGGAACGAGTCCAAGTCTGTTTTCTAAAATCGTGTGCTATTTGTATCATGGATGATTTATAGACCATCCTTAGTGATGCTGAATTTTCCATCTTTAGCGATGCTGCAATGGTGAATTAAGAGAACCAATACCAAATAAAGGGCAATATATTAAATATTCGGTTGTCAATAGGTGCATGCACCCCTCTTACTCTCAAGACCATCTACAACCTTCCTAGGCTTGAGGTGATGTTGAAGATGGAGTTACCTTATTTAGTTGTCAATTAAACATAAGATCAACCTTTAAATAAAAAGGTAATATCAAGTTTAGTGATATTAGTAGCATTTTTTTTTCTTTTCAAGGTTAAAATCTAATCTATTTGAAATCGTGACTTAAAAGTGGTCTTACAAATACAATATTTAATTTTGTTTGAGTTAAATTACATCATTGTTTGAAACTACAACATTAATAACAATTGGTACAAGTGACACCACATGATCTTGATTGAGACCATTTCCTTTAATTATAACTATTTTATTTAAAACATAAGATCAATCTTTAAATAAAAAAGTGGTGATACTAGTATTATCCTTTTTTTTTCTACGGTTGAAATTCTAACTTATTTGAAATTGTGACTTTGATAATCGGTATCCTTTACCGAAACCTTAAAATCAACATCCTAATGGAAACATGATGCTACAAATAAAACCTCCAATTTTATTGGGATTTATATTACAACATTGTTTGAAACACGAACTTTAACTATTTATAGATTTGCAAATCTAATTTAAAATCAACAACCAGATAAAAAAGAGATGTTATAAGTGACGTTGCTTCCTTCTATTTTATTATTATTCTAGATTTAAAATTGCAACATTTTTGCAAACATGGTGTAAATTACTAATTTAACTATTTTTGTGGTATATTTATTATTATGTTTTTTTTGTTGGCTAAGTGCAAGAACCCCCTTGAATAGCAGGTTTTTCATTGGCAAAGTTACCACGAACCAGGGGCATCTAACCCATCAAAATAACCTAGGGATCTCACCTGGCCTAGACCGCACCAACCCTTAACATGGTTGGATTTTTGGTATCCATGGGATTTGAACCGACGACCTTTCCGCTTAAGGGGCGTCTTAACCATACCTTGCCACCAATTGTTCTACATCTCACGAATATATTTATTATTATTATGTTGTTGAGATTGTTTTTTTTATAAAATTTATTGAATTCTTTTTAACTTCCTTTTAAATTTAAAATGTGCTCTTCAATTTTATTAAAAAAGGCTCTTTAATTTTATTAAAAAAAATATTTTGTTAGTTCTTGTATAGTTTATTATTATTATTATTTTTTCCGCTGTGTTTTAAATTATTTTGTCACACCCCAGTTTTGACCCCGTTGCATTAGATGTATATGATGTATATATTGTAATGATCATGGTGTGGAGCTAAAGGCCAAGGCCCCACTATTGATTGGTTATGCTATGTTTCAGATTGAAAATTTGTCACCGATGGTGTATTGGGGCATGCGGCATAGATATTAAGTTTTGTCATCATGTACACATGCATCTTTAATTAAAATGAACCCGACCAGCTACGATCGCGGCAACTAAATTGAGAAGGGGCATGATTTTCACAAGGATAAGGGTGGGGAAATTGTCAAACCTTGGGCCAATGAGGGAAAATACCCATGTTTCTTCTTTCCTTGCCTTACCCAACCACCTTCATTAAGAATTTCTGCTGGTAGCTGGGGGAAGTTATGGTAGTTATTGTTTTTGGGAGTGGGGTGGCAGGACTATCAGTCCTAGCCTATGCGCACACTCCACCCTCGGACAGACTATCCTCTCCACGCCAGCGCTGAATTGCTCACGCAGTCATTCATTCTCTTCACTCACGTAGACGTTTTTTCTTCTTCTTCTCTCCACGACTGTGCTGGAACGCGGGTGCACTCCAATTCGCGCCCTCTCCATTGTCTGTTTATCCACGCACAAGCTGGGAGCTGTTCGTCCTCACACAGGGACCGTTGTCTGCTCCTTATCCTCACGCACAGGATGGGTTGTGTTCCCCATGTTTGTTGTGAGATGTGCTCACTGATACATTTCGAGTTGCTGATTTTCCCCACGTTGTTGGCTGTGGTTGCTGTGGTCTTCCTTACATTTTGGGGACTATTGTAAATTCACTTGAGAGTCATTTTGGCCACGATAGGGCCAAGAATGACTCAGAATTTGTCTTCCCTGTCCTAAGCTGTATCAGTTGATTGTTTGCATGTGTGCAATGGTTGGTCTTCAGACTGCGTTGGGAGCAGGGATGGGGGCTTGGTCTGCTTGATAAACCTGGTGGCTGGAAACCACACAGACAGAGCTAGAGGGATGGCTTTCTTCTCCACAACCCCTGAATAGCACTGGAAGGGAATGCAGGGCCTGAGGGACTGTGTAGCAGAGAAGGGACTGATTCCTTGTGTTGGGTGTGTGTGGGTGTCTTAGAAGCCAGGCTAGTTCTGGTGTAGGTGTTCTTGGCTCTGTAATGAGCTCACCAGCTTAGCATTTAGCCTTTCCCGACTCCTCAATGGCCTGATAAACCCAACTGTGTTGGCTTGGCTATGTTTTGTGTATCCTTGGCTATGTGTAAGCCTGCTTGTTCCCTTATTCCTTGAAGAATCATGCCCAGCTCGGGGGTGGCAGGGCTACTAAGAGATTAAGGAGCACGCTGGCCTATGGTTGGGTGGAACGTTGCAACGACGTAGCTGGTTGCGGAGCGAAGTCTTCATAAGATAAGTGATCTTGTCCATTTTTACTTCTGCAACCATGTTTACTGTTAATGATATGATGAACATGTTAAATGAATGCTTGTGTGAATGCATGTTGATTCCGCTGTGCATGATAAATAACTATAGCTGTGTATGATAAACAATTGCACTTGTGCATGTTTTACTTCAATGCATTTTCTTTCAACATTCTGTTTCAGCAATTTTATGCATGTACATGTTCATGGGGCTCTTAGCCCGGATGGTTAACGTCATGGTTGTCGCGTCCTCTTCGCCGGTCGGAGGGATGGGGACGTGACATCTTTTTTATGATTTTGATAATAATAGTACATGCTAAGGTTTTGGTTGCAACATTATTGTCAAGGGCATGCTTTCGAACAAGTTGTAGTTTTAATTGAAAAAAGGAAAATGGAGTTCCATTGTTAGCACCATTTTTTTATTCAGAGGTTGATTTTAAGTTTTTTTGATATGGTTACAATGTTTGAGGGCCATGGTAACAAATATTGTAATTATAACTTTGAATAAAAAATGGTGATTTTGGGGGTACCCCCTTTTTTTTTATTTAGAGGTTGATTTTGGTGTTTTTGATTCAAACATATGGATTTTTAGGACTATCTATAGTTTTGATTTTGAGGTCACTCATCAAGTTGGTAATTATGTTCATATTTGAATCCCATCTCTCTACCACAAGATACCACAAGGGATTGTTACTGGAAATTCTCAATAAATGCAGACAAATATTGTTTCCCTAGTCTACATGGGGCATATCTAGAACAAAAGACTCACAACAATACATCCTCTACCTAGATTGTTAAACTAATTGAATGCCAAGCTTTCTTACCTCCCTGAGAAGGTGATCCTTGCCTTGTAGATTCTCTTACGATAAACTGTACCTGCAAAAGAGTGTAAGGAACAAGATACAAAAGTGGAAGAAACAATGTAATTTAATGATCTATACTAATGATCAAGGAGAAAAGTAATGAATAACTGATATCAACACAAATCATTCATGGGAAAGGGGAACACATTTGTATTAACAAAATAAGAGAAGAAAACAACAACCAAATCCTTGATGTCGAAGGTTTGTTCTTACAACGCCTTTGAATCACTTCCACACACTCCACAAACTCTACAAATTTGACTCACAAAACCACATTCTTTGCCTCCTATACCGACAGTGATTTCAACAAGATAAATGCGCTCTCTTGGTCCTCTCCTATCATGGTCCATGAAACTAGTATATATAGGTCAAATAGGGCCCAAAGTGGTTGAGATATTCAGGGAGGAAGGCGAGAGATCATCCCTAGAGGATAGGGGTACGAATTCCACCTACTCGAAGTTGGGATAAGCCTCCACGAGTAATTTCATCTAAAAGGTTCTCAGAATATTCTATTTTTATCATTCTAATAGTGTTGATGGTCCTTGTGCACTAGCAGGAGGCACTAACTCTCCTTGTCCTTAGGACATAAGTGTCACCGAGGCACCCTGGCATTAGGAAATAGGCGTAGGGAAAGGGTGACGCTCTATGTCAGATGCTCTATGTCAGATGGAAAAAGGGCACTAGACATCCTAGGGTTGAGCAAAAAGCCCCTCCAAAATATGGTTTGGCTAGGAAACTTCAGGGGATTGAGCATAAGGACAACTTTTGGGTGTAACACCCCCCAAATTATGAAGCTAGATGGATGCGATATATGAAATACTTTGCTAGATATGATATGGAATCAGAGGTAAAAGAGTGGTAAGTGAAGAATTGACATAACACTAGTTACAAACTATCTAACTCAAATCATGGCTATTGACCAATACACTGTAGATCTGGGTATAATGATCAAGTCATGGCTACCAATAATACACTGTAGATCCATGATGAAAAAGACTCAAATTGGGACATAGCTACGAAATATACACTGTAGATCTATGTCATCCTGACTCGAACTTGAGCATAGCCACTAGAAATACAATGTGGATCCATGCAATGAATAAAAGAATACTCCATCGCAACCTGAGGACATACACATATTCAAGTGAATACCTAACCGTTAGGGTATTCATTCCAATTCCAAACAGTACGATTATATCGATGTTAATATATGTTTTGATGTCGAACAAGGTAGAAACCACTTGATTACCGACCATTTATGTATACCCTTAACAAGTGCGAGTGAAATCACCATTAATGTCAATGATTCCCAAGGTACCCTAGAACATTCTTCCGAATGTGAATAGACTAGTTGAAGTCGAACAATTGACATAATCTTCCAGTCAGTGGACAGTGATGAAAGCATATTGTCAGAAGCGAGGAAACCTTCCATTGAGGCATGCATGCTTCAAGGTACTTAACTGGTTTCTAGGAATATTTCCCGAATGATGCGTTAATTTCGATGAGAATAGACTCGTCAAAGGAGGTGGCACGATATTTCCCCCATCGTCAACACAAAAATTGGAACAAAAGTGATTTCGAAAGTGATTTTGTTAATGGAAAAACCATGAGATTGACTTAGATATGATCGAATTGAAGGAAGGTAAGGTAACTACAGAAGTAGACTGTGGTAAATACTTCCCTTGAACATTGAACAAATTGACAAGTGACTTGGAAACATTGACTAAACGAGGTAGAGACCATACATAATGGAAAGACAAGATGATGCATTACTTGAATTGATTCAAAGGAGTGAAATGACTCATGAAAGTGGATCGACTCGATGACAACATGAATACCCAACTGTTTGAATGAAAATGCAGACAGGTGCCATTTTCAAGAGTGACCCTCAATTTCCCCATCATGATGGATGAGTACCTCTTTGCTTTTTAATGAGCTTGAAAAGGGTAACAAACGCTCGATATAGGTCATTAAATGATGAGTCCAACGTCATATGTTTAATGAACCTGAGAAAGGAGGGGTTCATTCCTAGAAAAGGGTCCTTCATCGCTTGATTTTACGAGTCCAAAGAAGGTAAAATCGATCGTCGTTTTATGTTTAGAGAGTTTGAAATGACTAAGAAGACTCCAAAGTGGAATTTTTCATAAATTTAGTCCTCAAGTTCCAAAAAAGTATAAACCGTTACCAAGGAGAACTATTCTAGTCACAATGTACTAGAGTATACCTTTTTCCTAAATGAGTCTAAATGGTCCGAAAAGGGATAAATTATCACCGGATACACGACCTTTCAAATACTTTTACAAGCGTGAAAGAATCAAGTTTGCTTGCCGATCTTTTCGTATTTAAAGATCCTAAAAAGAGCTTAAAGACGAATCCAAGAGGTTTCATTTTTTGTATCCATTTTAATGAGTTTTAAAAAGAGTTAAAAGCATACTCGATAGCTTTTCTCGAAGTTTTTAACGAGCACGACTAGGGTATAAAAGGTGCTAAGAAAGTTTTTCAATTTGAGCTAGAGCATGAAAAAGTAAAAAAGAAACTCTATCGTAGCCCAAAAGACGTTCAATAAGGACCTGAAATTCTCAAAAAGCAACATTAGGAAATTTTCACATAAAAATTATAGGAAAATATGGTAAAAACCCATAAAATTTAAATAATTCAACCATTATTTTCTATTAAAAAACAAAAAAAATATAAAAATGGTGAAATAGTAAAATTTATTTACCATTTGTGTTTTTACCATAAGAGTTGAGTGAAAATTGGTGTTTGAGAGGAGAATTTGCAACGAGGATTCTGGGATTTATGGTCATCCATTTGACGAACCGTCAGGTAAAGGTAAGAGATCTCATCCCCCCCTTCCCTTTTCATGGATGAATTTTTATGTTTTCTCATGATTTTTAGTGCTTTTAGGAAGGTTTTAGTAAGGGGAAGAGTGTGCCTTGGGAAACTCTCTTCTCCCTTTGGGGAGGTGCGTCGACGCACTCCCCGAAAGGGGAAAGAGAACCAGGGGCACTCTTTCCTCTAAAGGAAGAGGTGTCTTCACTCTATTCCCTTGAGGAAAGTGAGTTGATGACCATGACCCTTTAAAAAAATATGTTAAGCATGGATTTCAAGTTATTTTCTCAATGAAATGTGTTTAATAGTTTCCATGTGGATGTTCCATAGGTGTTTGTCACAAAACATGGTCATTTGGAAGGAGCACGAGCACAAATTAGACGATTCCCAAGAAGAAAATTACCCAATGACAGTGAGAGAATTGAGGGAGTGTGTTACATCCTATCCGGTGTAATGGATAATCTGTATGTATCCGGATTAAGTAAGCTTGTATCTAGGGCTAGGGAGGAAGATGTCCCATCTTCAGATAATTAAATGTATAAATGTATAATAATTGAGTGGATGATAAATTAAAATGGATATGGTTGCATTAAATATGGCTTGGCCATCACATCTTGAAGAGACACTTCTCTTCATAAACTATATTTTAATATTATTAATTGCTATTAGGAATAGTTACCTATTTATTACTATTTTATTGTTGTAACATTGCCTTCCCCTTAGGAAAGCTTTGTCCTCAAAGCTTAGATTATTTTTGTCGTATTTTCATTCTCTTTTGTGTTGAAACAATGTCATTACTTCCTTTATGTCTTTTTTAGAACTGGTATTAGGTATGTGCTTGGTCTTTACGCAATATTTTGTCATCTTCCTTTCATTTATAACTTGAATTTGTACTCCATTATGTTTATTATTGTTATCCCATTTTCCTTGTACATGAATATGAGGAATATTTTTGTGACTGACCATATCAAGCCTTGTTTTAGAAGTTGTTTGTCCTACGATACTTAGGATGTCATCATGTAATGTTTTCATTTTATTATCCTTACGAGTTATCTTGAGAAGTGGTGTTTCGCGAGGCTTCTCACACTCGAAGTCACCTGATAGTGTTACATTTAGGTTTCTCCATGGTGGTAGAAGAGTTAAGGTAGAAGATGAATCTACGGTATCCGATTCCTTTGCATATTGTAGGATCCATCTTTTTTCATTGTATGGATCGTCCTTATTGTCAATGATACTGTCTTGACTCTCATTATGATCTTGGTCGAGATCATCTTTATCAAATATATTATTGGTATTTTGGTCATCCCTACGATATTTAGTCTCCCTGTCTTGTTTATTGTCTTGATCAATTTTGTTACTCTCATTTTTGTTGACATAGTGGTCCAACATATCCGAGTCACTGATATGGTTTGTATTAGACCTTACTTTTTGTAACATTTCCATTATGGTATTCTGGTTCTGTGTCATGATGCTCAAGTTTTGTTCCATGGTGCTTATGTTCCATGTCATCGCACACATATTGTCATCTAACTCTTTTTGTTCCTTGTCCATGATGTCTAATTTGTCATAAAGTTTTCTTCCTACTACTAGAACAATATCTTCTTTGATTTATTTCTTAAGTGCCTTGCTATTTTTGTTTCTTCTCACAATTTTTCTTGGTTGACAACGAGGGCCTTGATGTCCTTATCCAATTTCTCAAGTTTGTATTTTAATTCCGTCATAGCTTGGATCCTTTTATGCGAATGTGTGTATTTGGAAGTTTATTTTGACTTATGGAGGAATACAAGACAACTGATGTCTTTGAAATAATTGATGAATTAATAATAATAATAATAATTATTTAATTTGTTGAAATAAAATAATAAATATAAAATTTTATATTTAAATATTTTATTAAAAGGTGGATTAATAAGTTTTAAAATATTATATAATAATATTAATATTATAATAATATTTATTTTATTAATATTGTTTTTGTTTGTAGGGCTACGTGGAATAAGGGGGGTGCAGCCTCGGTTGAAGTTGGAAAGCAAAACCATGTGTTGGTTTTAATTTATCTTTTCTTTTTTTACTTTTTTTTTCCTTTCTTTTGTTTTTTTACTTTTTTTTTCCTTTATCTTTTCTTTTTAATTTTTTTCTTTTCTTTTCTTTTTTTCTTTTCTTTTCTGGACAATGTCTTGTATTTTAGGGGAACCCTAAAAACAAAATTTACACAGAGTGTAAATAATTACCAAGGGCTGTATAGCTCTAATACCAATGTTACACCGTATCCGGATTAAGTCAACCTGTATCTAGGTCTAGGGAGGAAGATGTTCCATCGACGACCATGACCTTTAAAAAATTATGTTAAGCATGAATTTCAAGTTATTTTCTCAATGAAATGTGTTTAATAGTTTCCATTTGGATGTTCCACAGGTGTTTGTCACAAAACATGGTCATTTGGAAGGAGCACGAGCACAAATTAGACGATTCCCAATAAGAAAATTACCCAATGACAGTGAGAGAATTGAGGGAGTGTGGACTCCTCTGTTACTTCATGACTCTGGGAATGAGGGCCCATGTTCATGTACTAGATCACTTGATATAGATGTGGGACCCAGATCAACAATATTTCCAGGTGGGCACTCACATTCTGACGATTGATGTCGAGGACATCTATTTCTTAACCAGAATATCCAGGAGAGAGATTCTGGTATCACTCTCCGGTCCTAGAGGGGGAGACTGTTAGGATTTATAATCCTCCCTTGACCAAACTATCTATTAGATTATTTTAGCCTAACTTAGGAGTTTATTTAATTATTTGGGTCCACTAGTACCATTGGGTCCACTTGGCCTAATGGGGCCACATGTACCAGTTACTAGAGTATGGGGAACATCGATAGAGGATAAATACCATTGATTGCACTTACATGCAACAATTTAGGCGCCTCCTAGGAAATTACCCACATTTTAGGAGCCACTAGGAGTCCCGACACCAACCTCCTTCAGTCAGTTGGAGTTGAAACTAGTTGAGCTTAGTTATTTTCCAGTTACATTCAGTTAGATCACAATGAGTTCATTTAGCGCCAGTTATGCATGGCTGCATGTGGATAAGGCATCTTTTCTCACCTACCACTTCAGTTAGATTGAGTTAACTGATTATTACTGATTGTGTGACTTGATTAGACATTTGGATTTAACTTCTTAGACTCTGATAGTGATTGAGACACCTTTAGTTAGCTAGTCAGTCAAATACAGTCACATCCAGTTGGGATATTTGAATTCATCCCTAATGATTCGAATTCTTTTCCTATGTAACACTATTGTAACATTGGATTATTTAATTAACATGATATTGTAATTATATAAGCTATACTCATCTGTTTCCTGTGTGGTTTTATTTGTTTGTTAATGTAATTGTAACTTCGGAATGTATTCACTTGTATTTCTTATGTATTGTACCCCGATGTTTATTCCGGGAAGTGTTTGTAATGTAATTGAGTCATGTCATGCCCCGATGTTCCGATTGGGAGTTTCTATAATGTAAACAAGTCATGTCAAGTTAATGTGGGTAACCCTCCTATTGTTCAAGGGTTAAAGTCCCCGGAGTTCCGGGGCCCTAGGGTTGTTAGACTCACCTAGTGAAGTCGGCCCTAGTGAGTCATTGTCAAGTCGAGAATTAGTATAAATAGAGAGTGAGTCTCTCTATTTATCACACACTCACTCACACTAAATTGTAGTGCATAGCTTAGGGAAAATAAGTTGCCGGGGATAGAAAGAAAGAGGCTACTGCTGTCAGGAGATCATCTTACTGTTTTGGGGTTTTACTTTCAGTGCTGATTCTATCTCTGAGGAAGTTGCGAGGTTTTCTCCATTTATGGTTTCCTCGAGGACAAAAACTGTGTTCATTGTCTCTTATGTTTGATCGCTGTGCTTGTTATTCTCTCAGTTAAATATCCTAATATAATGCTAGCTTAAATGTTAAAAATCTAACATGGTATCAGAGCTAACCTGAGAAGAAGACACTGTGCAGCTGCGGGAACTAGGGATTCCTATTTTTTGGATCTCTCTCCACATATTTTCAACAAAATAAGGTTGGGATGACTCTCCTCCCTAGGGCACATCTTTTTGTTGAAACAAAATATGATTCTGAGCTTTTTCAATTTTGGATCTGACACTACTGCCGAAATTAGGGATTTCCATAGAAGTGGAAATTTTGAGTGAGCCGAGGCCTGGATTGATCTCCTCCTCAAAATCAAAGTTTAGAGATCAATATCAAAGCATTTGGTTGGACAGAACTCCAGGAAAGTCAAACCCTAATCTGCTCTTGAACCAGCACTGCAGAAATTCAGCTCCAAATCTAGATCCGACATCTTGACCTGGTAAGATCTAAATATTTTGTATTTCCATTTGAGGTTCTCAGTTAATATGTCTCATCATACCAACCTTGATGAAAAGCTTGAGGGAGCTGATAACTTTTGAGCATGGAAGTATAGGATCTCCTTGGTCCTGGAAGAAAATGACTTGGACTCCTACATCAATGAGGAGGTTCCAGTTCCAGAGGAAGATGAGGCTAAGGCCTTACATAAGAAGAAGTTGGTTATGGAAAAGAGGATTATTGCTGATTCAATCAAGGATCACCTCATACCACAAGTGTCCTCCCTCAAGACACCTAAAGCTATGTTTGATTCCCTAAACAAACTGTTTGAAGGGAAGAACATAAACCGGAAGATGACTCTAAGGAACTAGTTCAAGAATGTGAAGATCCAGAATGAGGAGACCATCCAGTCATACTTCACAAGGGTCTCCCAGATCAAAGAACAACTTGAAGCAGTAGATGAAGAAGTGGAGAATGCAGAATTTGTGATGACAACCTTGAATGGTCTCCCTAGGTCATGGGATTCTTTCATCTAAGGAATCTGTGCTAGGAAGAAGCTAATTAAGTTCAGTAGACTGTGGGAAGAATGTTCACAAGAATAAGCTCAAGAAGAAAAGATGGGAAGTGAATATCAAGCTCTCACAGTACACTCCAAGAAAGGCATAAGGGAAAATCATCATCACCAAGGTAAGCATTCTCATCAGAAAGATAATTTTGTAAAAAGGGATCCATCCAAACTCATATGTTATACATGTGATGAAAGAGGACACTTTGCTATAAATTGTCCCATGAATAAGAGTGGATCCAAGAAGAAGAAGAACTCCAAAAGAAGACATCATGCTCACACTGTTGAGGATGATGATCCTCCCAGGAATAAAGTAAAACAAGAAAGTGAAGACTCTTCAAGTGATTAAGAATATGTTCTGATCTCCTCTCTCATGGGAACTATCACTCATGGAAGCAAATATTGGCTTATTGACAGTGGGGATTCCAAACACATGACATGATTCAAGGAATATTTTTAGAAACTATTCGAACATAATTCACCCCATAAGGTGAAACTTGGGGATGACTACCAATATCCCATAAAAGGTAGTGGTGAATCCTCGTACAAGCTAGACTTTGGAAAGTCTATGAAAAAGAAGGATGTCTTGTCTATACCAGGACTAAAGAAGAATCTTCTCTCCATATCGACAATGGATGCAAAAGGAATGAGGGTTGCATTTGTAGATGGCCAAGTCCTCATGTGGCCAAGAGGAAAGACTATTGACGATGCAATAGTAATTGGAGAACAAGAAGGAGGATTATACAAATTGAAGGGCCATCCAAAACAAGCTTTGGTCCATGACACAGTAGATCCAAATGAACTTTGGCATAGAAGGCTTGCACATGTGCACTACAGAGCACTACCACTTGCAAGTAAAGCTATGAAGGTCTTCCAGAAATTCAAGCAAAACATGAAGGAGTTTACAAAAGATGTG
The DNA here is from genome assembly GCA_001517045.1 of Pseudotsuga menziesii. Lineage (NCBI taxonomy): Eukaryota > Viridiplantae > Streptophyta > Pinopsida > Pinales > Pinaceae > Pseudotsuga > Pseudotsuga menziesii. The sequence continues at coordinate 44,642 of LPNX010130515.1, forward strand.
CAAAAGGAAAGAACACAAAGAAGCCATTTCCAAGTAGCGAAAGCAAAGCAAAAGGAATCTTGGAAATCATTCACTCCGATGTATGCGGTCCAATGCCATCCAGTTCTTTAAGTGGGTATGTATACTATGTTTCTCTTATTGATGATTTTTCTAGGAAGACATGGATATACTTTATGAATAACAAAGATGAAGTTTTCAGCAAGTTCAAGGAATTAAAAGGCTTGATCGAGAACCACACAGAAAAGAATATCAATACCTTTAGATCAGATAATGGCGGAGAATTCACATCAAATGAATTCAAAGAGTTATGCAAAGATTTAGGGATTAAGAGGGAGTTATCCACTCCATATAATCCACAATAGAATGGGGTTGCAGAAAGGAAGAATAGAACAATCATGGAAGCTGCAAGAGCAATGCTTCATGATCAAGATCTTCCCATGCATCTATGGGTAGAAGTTGCTAGAACATCGGTGTATGTACAGAACCGTAATCCACATAGAATACTCGAGAACAAGACACCTGAAGAAGTCTTTCTCAGCAAGAAACTAGAAGTCATCCATATCAGAATATTCGGCTGTCTAGTATACATACACATTCCAAAAGAAAAGAGAACAAAGTTATATCCTTCAAGAAACAAGGGTATATTTGTGGGATACTCTGAAAGCTCGAAGGCTTACATAATATACTTCCCAGAATTCAAGAAGATCAACATCAGTAGGGACGTAACATTTGATGAAGACTCGACTTATAAAAAATCCAGAAAGAGACCTGCTGAAGATCCTGAAGAATCAGAAGCACCCATAATTCATGACACAACCATGAACAAACAAACTCAAGAACAAGATCGAGAATTTGAAGAACCTTAAGAACCTATACATCCACCTCAGGACAAAAAACGTCACAAGAGGAAACCTACTTGGGTACGAGAAGCTATCCAAGGTGTGGAAAGATACGGGGCTCCAGAAGAAAATCATGGAGAAAGAAAGAGGACCAGGTCCTGCTCCAGGTATGTAGCTTTATTATGTGACTTTATCAATAAAGAACCTTCCAACTATGAAGAAGTTGCAGAAAGGAAATAATGGAAGGATGCTATGATTTAAGAGTATCAATCGATCATGAAGAATGATGTTTGGGATTTTGTCCCAAGACCATAAGGGAAGTCTGTTGTAACTTCCAAATGGATCTATAAGATTAAGCATGCTGCAGATGGCAGCATAGAGAAATATAAAGCAAGATTCATGGCTCGTGGCTTCTCACAGAAAGAAGGAATAGATTATGAAGAACCATTTGCACATGTAGCCAGATACACTTCCATCAGATCAATGCTTTCTCTGGATGCAATAATGAAATGGAAGATACGCCAAATGGATGTCAAGACTACCTTCTTGAATGGTGTAGTGGAAGAGGAAGTGTATGTAGAGAAACTACTCAGTTTTGAGACACATGACAAGGAGTCTCATGTGTGTAGATTGAAGAAAGACCTGTATGGTTTGAAATAAGCACCTAGGACATGGTACGGCATAATTCATGGCTTTATATCCAGTTTGGGATTTACCAAAAGGAAAGCAGATTCTAACATTTACTACAAGGTTGAAGATGGTTACCTAGTGATACTCCTACTTTATGTAGATGATATGTTTGTAACAGGTATGGATGGGTTGATTGTTGATACGAAGAGGAAGCTTGTTGCCGAGTTCGAAATGAAGGACTTGGATATGATGTACTATTTTCTAGGCATGGAGGTGTGGCAGAATGCGGATGGAATCTTCCTCAGACAAGGGAAGTATACAGTAGAGATCCTGAAGAGGTTTGGGATGATGGACTGCAAGGCCATGACCACACCTATGGCATCGAACCTGAAGCTATTGAGTGATGCTTCATCAAAAGTGGTTGATGCTATGATGTATCATCAGATGATTGGGTCCTTGATGTACCTAACAAACACGAGACCAGGTACTTGTTTTGCTATGAACACCTTGAGCCAGTTCCTGACAGATTCGAGACATGTTCACTTGATTGCTGCAAAGCATATTCTGATGTACCTGAGGGGTACAGTTGATTATGGGCTCAAGTATGAGGTGAATAAGAATATTAACCTGGAGGGTTATGTTGATTCAGATTGGGCAGGTAGTTCCATTGATAGGAAGAGCACTTCAAGGTGTTGCTTCAGTATGGGATCAGGTGTGATCTCTTTGTTTAGCAGGAAGCAATCATGTGTGGCATTGAGTATAGCTGAAGCAAAGTATGTCGCAGCTTGTTCAGCTAGTTGTGAGGCAGTATGGCTGAGGAAGCTACTGTCTAATTTATTTTATCTCCAGTTGGATTCTACTTATATGCATTATGACAACCAGAGTTGTGTGAAGTTGTCGAAGAACCCGGTGTTCCATGACAAGTCGAAGCATATCGAGATAAAGTATCACTATATCAGGGATATGGTGCAGAGGGGAGTAGTGAAGCTCCAGTATGTTGTGACGGACGAACAGATAGCTGATGTGTTGACGAATCCATTAGCTAGAGTGAAGTTTAAGTACTTCATGGAGAAGCTTGGTGTTCTCCAGATCGATGTTCCCTCCAAAGGGAAGTGACGAGTCCGTGAGCCATTCTGACATGGTGAGAGGATTGGTTCCTTCCATGGTTAGATGTAAGGCCTGAGCCATTCTGACATTGGTTGTCAGATGTGAGTGCTGGGCCTTTCTGACAGGGTTGTGGGATGTGTTCCCACATGGTCAAATGTGAGTGCTGGGCGTGCCTTTCTGATATGATTATAGGATTGGTTCCTACATGATTAGATATAAGTGTTGGGAGGGCCATTTTGACTTAGGGTCAGATATAAGTGTTGGAAAAGACCTACATGGAGGCTAGGCCTACAACCAGCATGAAAAAGGGATGGCTTTGTAGAACTTCCTATGACGAGGAGAATAAAGAGATAGCACCCGTGATGATGATCTAGCAGAGATGTTCCAGAACCAGAGAAGATACAGATCTAGTAATGATGATCCAGATCGAGTGATGATCCAGATCGAGTGATGATCCAGATCCAGATGAAGATGAATTAAAGATGAAGATGGCCCGAAGATGATGAGGACTCGATGATGATCCAGATGATATAGAGAATAAGCCTTGTGCTGATAAATTGTGTCGAGAGAATACCTTCCTAGTTAAGAGGGAGTGTTGATGTAATTGTAACTCTGGAACGTATTCATTTGTATTTCTTATGTATTATACCCCGATTTTTATTCTGGGAAGTGTTTGTAATGTAATTGAGTCATGTCATGCCCCGATGTTTCGATAGGGAGTTTCTATAATGTAAACAAGTCATGTCAAGTCAATGTGGATAATCCTCCTATTGTTCAAGGGTTAAATTCCCCGCAGTTCCGTGGCCCTAGGGTTGTTAGACTCACCTAGTGAAGTCGGCCCTAGTGAGTCATTGTCAAGTTAGGAATTAGTATAAATAGAGAGTGAGTCTCTCTATTTATCACACACTCACTCGCACTCAGTTGTAGCACATAGATGAGGGAGAAGAAGTTGCTAGGGATAGAAAGAAAGAGGCTACTGCTGTCGGGAGATCATCTTACTATTTTGGGGTTTTACTTTTGGTGTTGATTCTATCTCTGAGGAATTTGTGGGGTTTTCTCTATTTATGGTTTCCCTGAGGAAAAACACCATGTTCATTGTCTCTTGTGTTTGATTGTTGTTCTTGTTATTCTCTCAGTTAAAGATCATAATATAATGCTAGCTTAAATGTTAAAAATTTAACATTATTCAGTGTATATCTTCATTCCTCTTTTATCACATCAATAATATTTGAATCATTGCTTGAAGCTCTAAATGGTACAACAATTCTAACATAGACATGACCATTGAAAATCTCATCGACGAGTATTGCATGATCGGAACAAGGTCCCAAGGGGGAAATATTATTATCAAACACATTATAGATCGACCATTGAGGATGGTATCCTTCATTGTTGAGAAGGTAGTGGGAAGTATGGATTCCCATCAGACTACCCGGGCTCACATGTTATGCATTGGAGTTCATGGATCCAACTATATACAACTAGAGTGAGGGGATATTAGTGAGCCTGAAGGACCAACTTACGTAGTGCCATAGAGGAGAGATAAACCTGTTTTCCTATGAGGATTTGGTAGTGTCTTTCTTCCTAGGGAGGGTACCTCTATTTCACCTTCAGGTGCTTCTTAATAGGTTGGAGCCTCAGGATCCATGAATGCCGAGGTGGGTAGAGGCTATGTCTTGTCATGGAGGAGGTGGAGGGCCCACCATGAATTATGGTTCAATCTTCTTTCAATGATTACGATGCCAACTTCTGATGATAGAGGAATATGCGTATGCGGGGACCATTTTCAGGGGTGACCCTGATATTCCATTACCCAAGTATGATCAGTAGGATGAATGAGGTAATAAATATACTATTTTGATTGTGTTTTTTTTTTGTATTATATTTCATTTTTTTCTATTTTTGTGATACTAAGACATGGAATACTATTTTGCAGACATTGGTCCATCCTGACATGCAGGAGCATATCCTATTGCAAGGCGAGGGATAGTGAGAGATATTTCTATCTGGAACATGGAGGTGGAGGAGGATATACAAGAGATTGAATCCAACCTCTAGAGACTGACCGATGGCATTCCAAACATCTCTATTGATGACCTTCTCAGGCGTTTTCAGTGCCACACTGTAGGAGTATCAGGCCTGTTTGGGAGGCTACTCCGCAGGGTTGATCGTGCTGTCATGTGCTACCATGAGCACGAGGATTAGTATGTAGTGACTCCTATGTTGTAGTATATATGCTAAAAGCTTTGAAGCTTCAGATTTTTGAACTTTTTATGTACTAAAAACTTGATAGTTTCATATTTTTGGCCATATTGAAAGCTTATGGCTTCATATTTTTCCTTAGTATCAATTGTATATATATATATATATAAACAAATTTTTACAGAAATGTGTGTATGTGATGTGTTTTGTACATGAATGACTGCTTATTATGTGTTTTCGTGATCTTTATACATGTGATCAATCTTAATGAACATAAAACATGAGTTAAGTACCAATCCAAAACATAATTAGCTAATGAATCAACCACTGCATTCAAATGTCTTGGGATATGATGATACAAAATGAACTCAAAATACCTCTCTAGAAGACATACCCTTCAAAACATATGAAGAGGGAAGGGGATACAGAGGGTGTAGACTCAGTTTAATTGATGTACAATTAATTAGGAATCTAAATAAACTTTAATTTGACTCACACCATTCGTTAAAGATTCAGTTAATAAACCAATCAATGCATGATTATTTGCAATATTGTTCGTGGCGAGACCTAAACAAGTTCCTCCCGAGCTTACCAAATTACTGGTAGAGGAATAGAGTACCCAAGCCATTGATGCGAGATTCAAGGTATAACAGTTAGCACCATCCACAAATCCATAGTAGGTGGTCATCTGTTCATTCAAGAATAACACTATATAAGCAGGATTATCTAAGACGAGTCCTACATTCATGACAAAATCATAATCCAAATTACACACAACACACTTTATAAACAATATTTACAAGGTATCTACGTTAGATGGCGTAGGCATGGAACCTATTAAGGTAAATCCCATTCTAGGGCTCACCAAAAGGTATCCCATCACAATCTATAAGCTTATACACTCCTTTCTCTAAAACAAGACTATCGATGTAAGGCCCATGCCACATGGATTCAAATTTCCCACCTCCCAATTTATCATGTTTTTGGTCACCCTCGTTAAAGAGGCTAGGTCAAATGGATCGATTGTACTGATCTTTAATTCATCATTTATGCACCTCATTTGCTAAGGTTTCATCTTGATGAGTCTCATTGAGTTTGTTTATATACACAAATTGTTCTTCATCTTGAGTGGTATTGGGTAGAATTTCCACAAAAAGTTTCAAAGAATGAATTTCACATTCGATAGGAAGAGTTTCCTCCAGCCCATACACCAATTGAAATGGTGTAAAGATGGTGGATATCTCGATGGTGGTCCTATAATCCCATAATTCAGAAAATAACTATAAATTCCAACTGGACTTAGCTCTCCCTACCATCCATTGAATTGTAGTTTTCAATACTTTATTGATAGCTTCAACTTGGCCATTGGACCATGGGTAGTAGGGTGTAGAGTTATCATGGATAAGACCTAGTTTGGAACTTAGTTCTGACATCATCTGGTTTTGGAAGTGTGAATCATGATCAATCACGATGGCTTGCGGGACTCTGAACCTAGCGATTATGTGGTTAAAAAGAAATAGGGTGGAAATTTTTCCATCTTCAATGTATGTAGGAATAGCCTCAACCCATTTTGAGAAGTAATCCATGACTATGATGATGTAACCATGCCCCCCATATGAGGTAGGATTACAGTGCATGAAATCAATACCCCATTTTGTGAAAGGGATGACAACAATGATGGGATGTAATAGAGCATGGTGGGTGTGTTTTTTTGATTGGAAAAGTTGGCAGGGTGTGAATTTTTTCATGGCTTCCATACAAACTTTGAAGATTGAGGTCCAAAAGTACCCAACGTGTAAGATTTTCTGGGAAGTAGTCATCCCAGAAAGATGACCACCACAAGATTCAGAGTGACAATCATTCAAAACTAATTCAACCTCTTCATGGGTTAAGCAACGCCGTAAAATTTCATCAATTCCATGACGGTGCAGTGTACCATTGATGATAAGATAGTACTTGGTGTGATGACGAATACGCCGACATTTGTCTTGGGTTGCATTTCGCTGAATGTGTTGAATTTGGAGATATAGAATCAAATCTCCATACCAGAGATCATGCGTACGAATGAGGTGTTATAGCGGATTTCACCACACTAGGTGAATCACACATTGTATGGCCTTCCCTTGTCCCGCTGCAGACTCATTAGCCCCTTTGGACCACTTTATA
>LPNX010130515.1:53584-78210 GCA_001517045.1 Pseudotsuga menziesii
AGCGTTAGATTGTTTATTTCTATTGCATATTGGAGAAGATTGATTTCTGGAGTCTAGCTATCTGTTGCGGTACCCCAAGCCATAGGAATTTCTCTCCGTAACATGAGGAACAAGGATTCATTGGGTAATGAATTAGAGGATTGTATATCCTCAGTAATACGGGGAAGGTCACTAACATAAGTTCAGTGAAGACAAAAGACTTGTTTGAACTGAATTTTGAAAATTCTAACTCAAATTCTTGGAGAATGACAATCCAATGAGTATTTCCCTCCAAGAACATGCCGAGTCAAGATGTAATACATGGGGTTATAATCAGTGTACACAGTAGTTGTGTGGAGCAAGATGTACTGACATAATTTATGGACTGCGATGACTGTGGCCAGAGCTAACTTCTCAACATGCGAATAAATTTTTTTAGAGTCAATAAGACTCTTACTCAGGTAATAAATCACATGTTCCTAGTCCTGTTGATATGTTTGAACTAGTACCATGCCGATGGTAGTTAAAGATGTAGCCACATACAAGGAATAATCCCTAGTATAATTGGGTGTTGCAACAGAGGTGCATGTGTGATTGCATGTTTGAGAGTGTTAAATGCATGTTGTGCAAGGTCATCGCAAACAAATGGTGTGTCCTTTTTCAACAAACACACAAAACCAACGTAGTTGCAGACAACGATGCATAAAGTTTGAATTCCCTTGCAAACTTTGAAGTTTAGTAATATTGGTAGGCGGTGTTAGGGACAAGATGGCTTCGATCTTCAACGGGTCTATATGGATTCCATCCTTGGAAATGATGAATCCAATCAATCTTCCCGTATCAACACAAAAAACACATTTGTGTGGATTCAACTGAATGTTGTAATGGCAACATATGAGGAAAATGGCTCTCAAATGGTCAACATGATGTTCTTGATGCTATGAATGGGAAGGTAGATCATCGAGGTACGATTACACAATATGTTTAATGTCATGGAAATCATAAGGCATGGCTCGTTGAAAGGTAGAACCAACATTTTTGAGACCCAAAGGAAACTTTCTGTAGGCAAAGGTCCCCCATGGAAAAATGAAATCCGTCTTATGCTGATAAGAAGGGAGTATCTCTATCTGATTATAGCTGAAGAAGTCATCCATAAATGAGAAGATGACACTCCCAACATAGTTATTGATGATTTGATCGATGTAATGAGTAGGTAAATTGTCCTTCAGAGAATCCCTATTAAGGTCTCAAAAATCGATACAAACCCTAATTGTACCCTTCTTTTTGGTCATAGGAACAATATTACAAACCCATTTCGTCAGCGACACAAGGTAAATGAACCCAACCCTAAGAAGTTTTTCAAATTATTCCTTGATGGATGGTGCTTTCCGTGGATGTATTTGACGTAACTTTTGATGGATCGACTTGGTGTCAAGGTATGTTCTGATCTCATGAATGAATATTGAAGGATCTATCCCTGGAATTTCTTCATACGTCCAAGTGAAAGAATCTCTAAATTCCCCAAAAAGGGATGTATAAGATTCAATTTCCAAAGAAGAATAGTTTTGGTCCAAGTGAATGTTCTCAACAACTCCAAGTTTCACTGCTATGTTGACCAGAGTGGTATTAATAATATTACTTAGATTACCTTCGGAATCAACATTGTGGATGATTACCAGTGACCGAGGAGTAGCTACAATATCAGATAAAACCAATGTTTCAAAATGATCTTCTACCATTTGGTAATTTGGAAGGAAAGAAGACCGATGATGTTGATCTTTCCAAGGCATCTCATCTAGTAAAGAGATGAATTACATTATGGATTCATCAGATGGAAGAGGTTGCAAAAGATAATCTAGAGATGGGGGGGGGTATTCAACTAATATGACAGATGGTAAGGGTCTGATGTCACCACGAGTTGATAATTAATGCTGGGGTCATCAATGGTGGATTGGATAGCCTAGTAAATCTCTTCAAAATGACTCAAAGGTGTCGATTCAACAACTGATTTCCCTTTATTCGAGGTGTCATGACTAATTGAGGAGATCTTGTTCACAGACGTGACCTATGAAGAGGGAGGAGGGTTTTTTAATGAAAATACTCCCATAATTAAGGAATATTTAAGAAGATACAATGGAATTTCTTAGCTAAGACATCAATATTTCATTTCATTTTCATAACAAAAACATATACACAGGATCACTGAAAGAAACAACATCATAAGAACAACACAAATTTATCCTGGGAAAACCCTAAAGGGAAAAACCCAGCAAAAGCTTTCTCAATATAGATGCCCCAAAAAGGTAAAAGATAAAACCAGCAAGGAGATCAAAAACCTGATCCTCCTCCTTCTCCAGCTACTTCTCTCCTCCACAAGTGCGCTACTCAAGTGAGTGTGTGTGCTCAAATGAGGAGAGCTACACCTCTATTTATATTGATCCGTTGAATTCAATTAACTCATCTGACATGTAGGCTCGAGTTAATTATGTAGGATCGAGTTACACATGTAGGCTCAAGTAACCACACTGGGGTGCTAATGACCCACCTTTACAATTAGAGGGGACAACCTCATGACTCTTATTAGTTATTATAATTAGAAGCATCGGGGTACAAGATAATACAAGTGGTTCTCCCGGTAGGACCATCGGGGACCACAAAAGATACATATAGAATATTCTTCAAAGTTACAATATTTCAACACTCCCCCTTAACGAGAAGGGTATTCTATAACAACATCAACAACACAATAGTAGGAGAGAGATAGAGGACATCATCAACATCATCAAGGTAATACATCTATAAATTTTTGGAAGATTTTCAACATCATATAGTCTTCATCTTCAATTTTCAACGACAACAAATCTTTGATCAGCATCAGCATCTTTTGACCTTTTGATCAACAACATATTCAACACTTTGACCTTTTGATCAGCAACACCTTCAACAACATCTTCAGTAACATCTTCAGCACTTAGACCTTTCAATCAGTAGCAACATATTCAGCACTTTGACCTTTCGATCAGCAACAATATCTTCAGCATTTTGATCAGCAACATCTTCAGCACTTTGATCTTTCGATCAGCAACAACATATTAAACATTTCGATCAGCAACATCTTCAGCACTTTGATCTTTCGATCAGCAACAACATCTTCAACATTTCGATCAGCAACATCTTCAGTACTTTGATCTTTCGATCATAAAAAACTTCTTCAGCATTTTGTTCTTTCGATCAATAACCTGATCGGTAACATCGTGATCAGCACCATAATCATACTTCAATTCTCGAACAGCATCATCATCATGATATTCTGATCTTTTGATCAATACGTCGTCATCATCACATACTGATCATTTGATCAGTACGTTATCATCATCATACTCTGATATTTCGATCAGTACATCATCATCATCATACTCTGATCAGTACATCATCATCATCATACTCTGATCTTTCGATCAGTACATCATCATCATCATACTCTGATCTTTCGATCAGTACATCATCATCATGCTCTGATCTTTTGATCAGTACATCATCATCATCACACTCTGATCTTTCGATCAGTACATCGTCATCATCATACACTGATCTTTCGATCAGTATGTCATTATCATCATAAAAACATCATCATCATGAAAACATCAAAATATCATCATCATCACACTCTGATCTTTCGATCAGTACATCATCATCATCATAAAAACATCAACATGATCCTTCCTTTCGGAATTACGGGATTTAGGTCTTTACGGAGTTACCAATGATCCTTCCTTTTGTAATTATGGGATTTAGGTCTTTACGGAGTTACTAATGATCCTTCCTTTCAGAATTATGGGATTTAGGTCTTTACGGAGTTACTAACGATCCTTCCTTTCAGAATTACGGGATCAACACATTTGTGGAACTCAGACAATCCTTCCTATTGGAATTACGGGATCAACACATCTGTGGAACTTAGAAAATCCTTCCTATTGGAATTACGGGATTTAGGTCTTTACAAAGTTACTAACGATCCTTCCTTTCGAAATTACGGGATCAAAACAGATGTGGAACTCAGACAATCCTTCCTATTGGAATTACGGGATCAACACATCTGTGGAACTCAGACAATCCTTCCTATTGGAATTACAAGATCAATTCAATGATCCTTCCTTTCGGAATTACGGGATTTAGGTCTTTACGGAGTTACTAACGATCCTTCCTTTTGGAATTATAGGATCAACACAGATGTGGAACTCAGACAATCCTTCCTCTAGGAATTACGGGATCAACACACATTCTCGAGTACCGAAGTCACCGGATCCAAAATGGTACACTAGAATTTCTTCCAAATGAATTTCATAGATAGTTGAAAATCTAATTTATGGGAGAGCCTTCACTTAAAGTCATCCAGTTTAAAGGTGATAACATTGTTATTCTCAGGATCCATAGCTACAAGAACCAACAATAGATTCTTCCTCTATATAGGAAATGTTTGGAGTACTTCGAGGGTAGACAAAGCACATGTTGCCTAAGATAAATATTCAACTACATTGTAGTATTGAACAACACACACACTAGGATTAAATGCCGACTTCCGAATCGTACTCTTGGTTGGTTGGAGGACTGCGTCAAGAACATATTTTTCAATGCGAATACCATTGGTAGGAGGAGGGACAAAAGCTGTAGTTTTATCAATTGGAGTGTTATCATTTTTCTTTTCTGGAGGAGGGTCATAGTTTTGGGATCTAGTCGCAATATTCACTGATTCACTAGACGTCATTTTAACCTCATCGATGGAAGATGAGGAAGACCCATGCAAGGATTGATGGTCAATCAATTGCTATTGGGTAGGTAAAGGATCAGTCAAAACTGTAGGGGGGTAATTGTTTTTCAGAAATTTCACGTCCCCATCCCTCAGACCGGCGAAGAGGATGCGATGAACCCCAAATACAGTCGGGAAAACCGCCCCATGAACATAATCAAAAGAAAACAATGCTGGAACTAAAACTTACAAGCATACACAGATGCAGAATGAATCGACATTCAGCGGAAGCAACACACATACATTTCCAACATCCACATGTTCATCATGATTATTCAATTGACATCAAATATATATAATTGCAGAGATGGAATATAGACAGCAGACTTATCTTTGGATGAAGAATTCACCCCGCAACCAGCTACGTCGCTGCAACGTTCCACCCAACCATAGGCCAGCGTGCTCCTCAATCTCTCAGCAACGCTGCCACCCCCAAGCTGGGCATGATTCCTCCAGAATAAGGGTCAATTGCAGGCTTACACATAGCCAAGGGGACACAAACAGCAAACCAGGCACAACTGGGTTTAACAGGCCTTCACAGATTGGCCAAGCCGGCACATCCCAAGGGAACAACCACTGCATACCAGCAGCAAAACAATCCCTTCATAGCCCCGTGAAGAAGAAAACAACTGGGAATGATCCCCAAACGAAAAGTGAGACATAGCTCCAGCCTACAAGGAAACTCAGAGTTGGTTTTGGCCCTAACGTGGCCAAAACAACTCAGCTGCAACCCAAATCAGGGTACCTCAGCAGCCACAAACACACAATGAAATGATAACAGCATTCCACGGTACAAAACAGGGAAAACTCAGCCAACAACATCCTCAATTCCTCCAGGTGACGACTGGAAACTCACATAGTCCCAACAAAGGAGAAGAACAACTCCCAGCGTGGACAGAAAAGAACACATCCAACGGATTGGCAATCCCCAGTGGTCCAAAACGAAATTGGACACCACAACCAACAAAACACATGGGGGAGACAACAGCCCCAAAACACAAACAGTGAGCACGGCTCACAACATGGGAAAATGAATCAGCAGCATCCAACAACAAAACAGACGGGAAAACATACCCGACCCCTGCGTGAGGATTCCAGCCTACGCGTGAGGGGAAAATAGCCTCACCTCTGCGCGCGAATCAACAGGCCATCGGGAGGACGAACAGACCTTCGTGTGAGGAAGATGAACAGACCACCACTCCCCTATGAGGAGGACGAACAGTCAGGAGAGAATGGAGTCGTGGGTGGAGTGGGCATGTGGGAAAAGGAATGACAGTCCTGCCACCCCACTCCCAAAGGCAATAACTGCCCTCAACCACTCAACCATAACTCCTCAACCACTAGCTGAAGCATTAAAGAGGTTGACAAGGTTGGATGAGACAAGGAAAAGTGACCAATCAAACAAAGGTGGCAAAACATGGGTTTCCCCCCCATAGACTAAGGTTTGACAACCCCCCCCCACCCCTCATCCTTTGGAATCACGCCATTTTCATTCAACGTTGCACTGCCGTAGCTGGTTGTGGTTTTATTTTTAATTGATGTGCATATTTACATGATGCCAAATTATAATGTGCTAAATGGCACAATAAACCATCAGCAACTATCCCCATTGCCGAAATACACACACAACCAAATCGATGGTGGGGCTTTTGACTTGAGCTCCTCACCAAGATCAATTACAATATATACATCATGCAAACGGAGTCAAAACTGGGGACATTACAAGAAATTTACTGATCTCTTCACGATGAGGACATTCTTTGGTGAAATGATCACCTCCACATACAAGGCAGGGGAATTTTTCCTTTCTCTTATTCCTAGATTTGACATCTATATTTTGTGTTTTATTACTTTCCTGTCGATTCTCATATTTCTTGGATTTGTTCCTTCCTTTATTCTTTATTCCTAAATATTCTAAGGATTGAACCACATTCACTTCGGTAGAAACAACAGTAGCATAAGTAATCTTGGGATTTGTAACAGTCTGGCCAGCAGGTGAAGCAAGTTGGTTTTGTTTTTTCATGGATTTAGCCACCGAATTAATCTGTATAGAACCAAGCATTCCATAAGAAGGTGGTTCCGTTTAAGGTCTTCTGTAATGTCCCTACTTGGAATTTTGTATAAATGCACAAATTGGGCAAATTCAAGCTTGACTAGTCATGACTCTAGAGGGTTCCAACTTTCACCAAATGGTCCCGAATTTGAAAGGAAATGGTATGGTGAGTATTATAACATATAAAGGTGGTACATTGAAATTTTTTATCTGAATTTAATCTCATTCAAAATTGTTTGGGGCTAGGGATAAACAATGCAATTTTACATAGGAAATTGTGGTAAAATTCCCCCAAGGGTGAAGGTAAAATTGGCTTCCCAACTCAAGTACGACCCTCCCAACTTTGTGAACAAAGTATTCTGATTTTTATCAGACATAATGGGATTTTATTACACATGTTTATTATATATGCAAACTAAATATAAAGTGCAACATTCGCATGACCACTTTCAGGGAAATTGCTTATTGGGAAATTACATAACTAGCTCGATTTTGACATATAAAAGGTAGAGTTAAAGGTTTAGATAAGGATATGACATATAGAGACCATATATAAAGAATAAAAATCAATTCCCCAATAGTATTAAACACCATAGGAATCCCTTCATACAAGTATGGTATACAAGTCATTCAATATGGGAGTCAAATACATGAAAACTAATGATTTAATAACATGGAATTGTAAGAGTTTCACATATGGATTTCTTGGATTTTGACCCACAGATCATAGGAAATGAAATTAAAGAGTAACACATAATATATGGCTTTCAAAACATCATCAAACTAAAATAATATTACTCATACAAATATTATATAAGACTACTTCAGGATTGAAGCCAAATCCATGAAAACTAGTTATTCAAGAGCATGGGAATGCAAACCTTTCACACTGGAGTTTCTTGAATTTCGATATGAATAGAATATGGTCATGAAATTACATATTTATACATAATTTAATGCTTCCCCATAATCATAAAAATTATTTAATATCCCTCATACAAATATGATATACAACTCTTTCCAAAATGGAAGCCAAACACATGAAAACTAGTCATTCAAGAGCATGGGAATGCAAGCCTTTCATACATGGATTTATGATATTTAGAATTACAAATAATATGTAAATAGGAGTAAATATCCATACATCACATACCCAATATTTGGAATCAAATATCCTCAGCAAAGTGCAAGCACCACTCCAACAAGTGCACCATCAACATGAGAGTGTGGGGGAATGGAGAAGAAGGAATGAACGAATAGGGAGATAGATGATAATTTGACTGTATGGAACTTCAAAATGAACCTAAAAAACCTTCATTAATCTCCAATACTAAATATTAATGTCTCCTCCATCAACCAACTTGGAAATGAATTGAACTCCCTCGAAATTGGTTCACAAGCAGGGAGAGTGAACACTTACCGTGCAATGGAAAAGAAAAATCTCTCGAAAATGCCAAAGGCCAATTCAAAATAGATCAAAATATATTCTCATTCCTCATGAAATCATTTTATTAAATTCATGAGGCCTCCTAAGTTCTAATTTCCCTCCATGGGTTTCCTCCAACTCATCTTAGTGGTTTAGTAACTCTCATGACACTTGTCTTCTTCTTCATGCTCCAATTATTTCCCCAATTCCAATGGCTGCCTCTCATTCTGAAATTATACCTTTTGGTGGCTATTTTTATCCCTGTCATGTCATATTTTTCATATGTCTTCAATCAGGTCTAATTTTTTCATACTTGTCATAGAATCTTTCATCATTTGTTGTCATAGAGGGCATGGAATATCCTTCCAAGTGCCACACCTTGTCTTCTAGTCTCTTCCTCTTCCATGGGAGTTACTCTCCTTTAACTATTTGAATTTCTTGGCTCATTATATTATTTGATACCGCATCACCATCCAATAACATTACATTACCCATGTGTTCGAATTTGGATGAAGATAATCCCAAGTGTGTGGGGAATCTAGTCATCTAAAGGCTCCACAAGCTTCCAAGTGTCTTCATGAACCCATGCCACCTTATTTTCTTAAAATTTATCATTTATGTCACCCATTTAAATGTTAATATGGTAAACTAAAGTCCTTTTGGGTCCAATATCCCCTTATTACAAAATTTATGTCTCCATCTCAACCTAGGGAACTAGTGGGTTGGTGGAACATTATTTGCAAGTAGTCTTATTTGGAAATTATTTATTTGTGGACATGAAAATCATCCCCACTCAATATTGCTTGTCCTCAAGCAATTTCAAACATGGATTTTGAATAACCTTCTTTCCTTCCAAAACTTTGCTTAAAACCTTAGCTGCAATTTGAGTAGTGGCACTCATGTACTACAATTGTGTGTTTCCAAAAGTAAAGATATGTGGATATTTGAATATTAATATATCCCATGGCATCACCACTAATACCAAAAGGATTAGTAAAATCCATCAAAACAAAATTTTCACAAATAATCTATACCTCCATCTTTTGAAAACCTTTTCTTAACTTTCAACCCTTTTTGCTTCTTTATAATTCTTTCAAGTTGGTACTGAGTTGCCAAACTTGAATTTCCAAGATTCCAAGAAAGTTTCAAAGAGGAACCAAGCAATACCCAGATCCCATTACTTGTATTGCACCCTTCCAAACATTGTGACTACAAAATATAGATCATTAAAGTACATAAATACATCATAGAATTGTACATTGAGAAGGTATATCATCAAAGTATTATGGTAGTGCTTGTATATCCAAGTAAGTATATCATCATGTGGCCCATACACACAAGCATCAAATATTATATCAAATCTGCTCCAATGACATAGGTGAGGATCCCATGTGCTATAATTCTGCTCCAAAAGAATGTAAGATGCATCAAAATAATAGTCAACCATGTGTTCTTTCCTCCAAGAAGTGAATGAAGAACCTCCACCAAAATCTGAACCAATTAAGGAGCAAAGAAAAAATGAAGACTTCAAGTGGCTCAAAGAAGTCTCATGAATACCCCCATGAATATGTATATCATCATAATGTAACAAAGTACGCTGATGAAAATGTAAATAATATGGAACTCTAGTCATGTCATCATCAAAAGAAGAGATAAGAAGTCCATACTCTTCATGTGGCACCATAAAAAACAAACCTTTCACCCATACTTCATTAAGATGAATGCTGCAAAATGTGGAAGTGTAGGATGTAGGAGAAAGAACCAACTCACCCAAATAATTAGAAAGTGAAAATTTTTCATCATGTGAAGGCCCCATAGGAGTAGGATTATGCATCTCCCTCAAAAGTGTGACACTTTCCTCATATGTTGGTTCCAATATAGTGGGATCATGCACTTCTTCAAAATGTGTGTAACCATTTTCAAGAGGAAACTCAAGTTCCTCTTCCACCAAAACAAGTGATTGGATTTCACCAAGCTCATCTTAAAACACATAAAGAACCTCCAATTTTCCATGTTTCTCATGATCTCTCATGTCATGATAATCCTCGAAGCAATCTACCATATGACAATATGAAACATAGGAGGAAGAACAAGTATCTTGCAACCTATTAAGAAGTTGCTCATTTTGAGTTTTGAGCTTATGAATATCCTCATTATTATTAAAGTAGGCTTCATGTAACCATTCATTAAGCTCAACCAAATTGTTTCTATAAAAAAACAAAGATATGAAATTACCTTTGATGTTGCACATTTCTATTTGAATCTTCTCCATGTCTTCAAGGAAGGATGGATCCTCCAATGTAGAAAATTTCCAACAAGAATTTGACACCAATGTTTGAGTGTCATGGAGTATTATAAGGGACTCTTGGATATTGATTTCTCTCATATTCAAAGACCCTCCAATGAAGGATGGTTCACGAGAGTGAACCTCCTCTTCTTCTTTCTTCTTGATTTGATCAACTTATTGAAGCTCAAGTGGTGATGGGGAAGTTGATTTCGGTTCTTCATTATCTATCACAAGGTATTTATCTTCATGCTCATGAGAACTTTGAATTGCAGAAAAATTTTCAAATTTGATCTATATGTCACCAAGATAGAGTTGTGAGAACCCATAAGTGGATACTGCTTCACAATTGAAGGATCCATCGGTAGATGCTATTTGATTTGCACAACCCCCATTAATAAGGATTCTGTGCTTGTATTCACCTCCCTCTTTATGTTATTCTCTGTAATAAACTTGAGGTAATTGATGCTACACTTCATGATTATCTGTTTCTTCCTTTAATGGTGTATCTAGGCTCTTTTCACAAGTAGGCCGATTTTTTTTCATTTCATGCTCCTCCAAACTTGTGGATTGCTAATTGTCCCTTAATGAATTCACAAGTAGGATGATTTTTTCTCATTTCATGCTCTTCCAAACCTATGGATTGCTGATTTCTGATTGCATTATTTTGCATAAATCCATTCACCCAATCATCAAAGTCTTCAAAAGGAATTGTCTTATGTTTCTTTCCATGATGGGAACTACTACTATCCCCGTCTGCCAGCTTACCCTTAAGTTGACTAGCCATCAATTTGAACCCTTGCATAAGATGCTTGTCCATATCATAAAAATATGACTTCATGAGTTTATTAAATTCATATCTATCATCCATAACTTCAATAGGTTCCAATACCATGGTATGATACCATTGTAATATCCCTACTTGGAATTTTGGAGAAATGCACAAATTGGGCAAATTCAAGCTTGATTAGTCATGACTCTAAAGGGTTCTAAATTTCACCAAATGGTCCCAAATTTTAAAGGAATTGGTATGGTGAGTATTATAACATATTAATGTGGTATATGGACACTTTTTATTTGGATTTAATCTCCTACAAACTTGTTTGGGGCTAGGGAGAAACAACGCAATTTTACATAGGCAATTGTGGTAAAATTGGCTTCCCAACTCAAGTATGACCCTCCCAACTTAGAGAAAAGAGTATGGGGATGAATATAATACATAAGGGTATGTAATTACACATGTTTATTATCTCTTCAAACTAAATTTAAAGTGCAACATTCACATGACCACTCTCAGGGAAATTGCTTATGGGGAAATTGTATTACTAGCTCGACTTTGACATATAAAAGGTAGAGTTAAAGGTTTAGATCAGGATGTGACATATAGAGACCATAGATAAAGAATACAAATTTATTACAAAACAATATTAAATTCTATAGGAATCCATTCATACAATTCTAGTATACAACTCATTCAGTATGGGAGTCAAATACATGAAAACTAATGATTTAATAACATGGAATTGCAAGAGTTTCACATATGGATTTATTGGATTTCGACCCACAGAGAATAGAGACACGAAATTAAAGAGTAAAAAATTATATATGGATTTAAAAACATCATCGAACACAGATAAAATTTCTCATACAAATAGATATTAGACTACAAGATTGAAGCCAAATCCATGAAAACTAGTTATTCAAGAGCATGTGAATGCGAACCTTTCACACCGGAGTTTATTGAATTTAGAGACAAAGAGAATATGTTCATGAAGTTACAGAGTTATAAATAATTTATGTCTGCCCCATAATCATCAAACTTATAGAAAATCCCTCATACAAATCTGATATACAACTCTTTCCAAAATGGAAGCCAAACACATGAAAACTAGTCATTCAAGAGCATGGGAATGCAAGCCTTTCATACATGGATTTATGATATTTCAAATTACAAAGAATATGGAAATAGGAGTACAGATACATACATCACATACCCAATATTGGGTATCAAATATCCTCATCAAAGTGCAAACACCACTCCAACAAGTGCGCCATCAACATGAGAGTGCGGGGGAATGGAAAAGAAGGAATGAGAGAATAGGGATATAGATGAGAATTCAACTATATGGACCTTAAAAATGAAACTAAAACACATTAATTAAGATCCAATGATAGGTATGAATGGCCCCTCCATAAACCAACTTGGAAAGGAATCCAACTCCCTCAAAATTGGTTCACAAGCAGGGAGAGTGAACACTCTTTGTTCAATGGACAAGCGAAGGCTCTCCAAAATTCAAAAGGAAAATTGAAAAATGATAAAAATACATTATAATTCATCATGAAATACTTTTATTAACTTAATGAGGCCTCCTAAGGTCTAATTTACCTCCATGTGATTCCTCCAACTCATCTTAGTTGTTTAATAACTCTCATGATACTTGTCTTCCTCTTCATGCTCCAATTCTTTCCCCAATTCGAATGGATGTATCTAAATACCAAATTAGACCTATTGGTGGCTATTTTTATCCCTGTCATGTCATATTTTTCATATGTCTGCAACCAGGTCTATATTTTTCATACTTGTCATATAATCTTTCATCATTTGTTGTCATAGAGTGCATGGAATCTCCTTCCAAGTGGCACACCTTGTCTTTAAGTCTCTTCCTCTTCCATGGGAGTTAATCTCCTTTACCTATTAAAATTCCTTGGCTCATTTAATGATATTTCACACCACACCACCCTACAATAACGTTACATTACCCATGAGTTTGAATGACTAGTTAATCTTGAATTTTCCCAATTTGGACTTTTCTCCAAAATCCTAAGTAGGGACGAGGAGGGATTGGGATCAAATCATATAGAGTGCCTAACTAGGAATAAGTTGGATCCAAGTACTGAGCATGACTGATGGATTGCTCTTTTGTAACAACACCTCCCATGGAAACATCCCTAGAAATGGGCATAAACAATGACTTAGTGAACCAATCAACAAGTAATTGGTCGGGAATGGGAGCTTTAATCAACCTACATAGTCATATCCACTCATGTATATGGTCATATATATGGGTGGAAGTAGTTTGTTGGACAGAAGTCAAAATATACGTACCCATTTCATATCTAATTGGTAACTAAAAATGTGTAAAAAATGCCATTGCTAGAGTGTTGAAATCCCAAAAGGAATGATGAGGCAATTATATATACCACTTAGCGGCGGCCTTGGTGAGTGTTCTTTGAAAATGTCTCAAATGGATGGAACCATCCGTTAGAGAGTTTGATCAACACCACAAATTATAAGTCATTACATGGTTTTTGGGAGCTTCACCAGGTTTTTTGACAAGTTTCAGTATATCTGAAGGTAAATTTATAGGAATAGATGGCCATGAAGGATTATGGTGAATATGATCGTTGCTCAATCATGACAAATGTGAAATATCGAGCGTAGCTAGAAATGGAAATTTTTGATTGGGTTGCGGGTACTAGTAATATTGGTAAGGCATATGAGTACCAATAGGGCTGTAAGAGTATTGATAAATGGTTTTCGATGATCCTCCTATAATAGGTTGGGTTTGTGGTGGATGGTTTCTAAATGGTCCACCTAATGGCCTTGTAGGTGGTGTTTCTCTAGTTGGTGGACCTCCGAACGGTGGAACTATGGATGGAAAGCCTTTAGGTATGAATCCATATGGAGGAAATCCAGGTGGTGGATCTCCCAATGGGCCTCCATATGGGGGACCTCTAGGTGGCCCTCAAGATGGTGGAATTCCATGTAGCGGACCTCTGTACAGTGGACCCCCAGATGGTGGGCCTCCGGATGGAAAACCTCTAGGTGGCACACCAAACTAATTTGTAAATGAAATCCCATAAGTGGGGACATTAATCCAAATAGGTTTCCACCTTTGGGGTATTAGTGTTACAAGGATAAGGGATCCTAGCAAAACATTTCCCAAGGAAATGGGTTAATAATTATGATTTGCCATTACGGTTTGATTCTCTAGGTAATTATAACCCCATTTAGGTCAATTAGAAATGGGTTGGACCCATGATGGTTGTACCGATATAGAGGAAGGAATAATCACAATTGTGGTTGTGGAGGGTACACTGACTATCAGATTCCCTAAAGAAACACTCTACCCAATACCTAAATTAATTCGCCTGATTGTTGAAACAACTTGTTCCAGGGGTCACCCCCCAGTCATAGGACTTATAGGAGAAATAGAAATAGATGGGAGAGTTTGATTTGGTAGGTTAGGGATATAATGTTTCCCAGATCGTAAGAAACCACAATGTGAATGGGTATTCTTGACACAACAGGAACATGAGACTGAACATGGGCATGGTATTCGAAATTAGCCATTTCTGAATGACTAGGTAAAGGAGAGAGACTCTTTTTTCCTATGTTCTCCTAAATTTTTTTACTCTAAAGGTATTCTAGTTGAAAAAATCACACACAAACAATCCTACAGAGCTAAGGTCAAAAGCAAACTTAAGTGATAAGAGGGGTTGAAAAAGCCATATCCTCACTAGGAGTGTCAAGTTGTCACAACTCATGATATACCACAAGGTCCAATAGTAAAACATGACAAGGAGGATTGGGATCGTACCCTTTCCTAAATAACATAATACTTGGATGACACGTGCATAGTAGCTCCTCGAGTGTTGTTCTCAGTGTATTGATTCAACATGATGATCAAAAGGATTTCCTCAGTTGGTATAGGTTCCTAGAAGGGTCTCCCGATATACGCAAGGTACATGGGATCTCAAATCCATGTTATTGTTGTATGATGCACAACCGTTCGAAAGGGGCCTTTCGATATACTATTGAGTACATGAAGAAATTTTTAATTTACCTCGAGGGTACGTGGAATAACCGCACATTCCTGAGATATAGTGCATGCAAAGAATGAAAAATCCTATGTTTATAGACACCCGAGCACGTCTTCTAATGTATAAATCAAAGTTCTAATAATTTTAACTTAAGCTACCATTGAATTTTATATTGATGGTTAGTGAATGTTTGTGGAGTGTGTAGAAATTGAAAGATTAAATGATCTAAATGCAATGCAATTCTATATTCGATGAATCCTAGCTAGAGCAAAGAGAGATCTTTTCCTTTCAAGAAATAAACAAAAACACCATGCAAATTTAACAACTCATTCTTCAAGCTTCGAAAAACTCTTAGGCACACAAAAATTCTCAATGCTAAACCCAAAGAGATCTCTAACACAAAAAGAAAAAGTTTCCTAATGCCTTAATTTCTATGCTTTTGAAAATCAAAACTCAAAAGAATAACTACTAGTTTATGTGATCAATCGGATTCAAAATGACTTATCAAATCGAAAGTAATAGATCTAACTTTTTCTTTTGTTTTTTGATGTATTATTTGGAAATAGAAATGCAAAGAACAAAAATCACTCTAAAAAAGAACAAGAAATTACAATATTTTTCCTTTTTATGGAAATGGAAAGAGCTTATTAGAGATCTAAATGCAAACTATAAACCCAATACCAAAACCTCCAAACACAAAATCACTGAGTCTTAGAGCCTTTACTAAGATAACTTTTCAAGGTTTTGACTCAAAAAATACATTTAGGATAAGTACACATTGTCAAACTTATCAAATAAGTAGAGCAACAAATTGACAGAACCCAAACCAAATAAAAAAATTCCAAAAAGAAACTGTATAGTTGAAGATGGACTACCTCGGTGCACCATGCATGGTAGAGCCAGGACGTCCTCTAGGGGTTGATGCTCTTTTCTCTCTTAGAGACAATGTCGACGATGCACTGCATCTCTGGGAAAATGGTGTCAAGGATGCTCTGTGACAACATGAAAAAGGCGTTAGATAGGGGTCTATGCTTTGTCAAAGTGACCTAGGTGTGTCGGTGGATCTAGAGAACCAAAAATAAGATAAAACCTTTAGCACAAGTAATTAAAAATCAAACTAGAATTTTCCAAGAGTAAACACTGACTTGAGGAGGCAAATGGAATTGTCCTAAGATGAATTTCAGACCTTAAATCTTCAAATGAGCAAGAGAAAAAAAAATTAAGAGATTGTAATCAAAACACATAGATCTCATTAGTAATCCCCAGTATGGTCGCCAATTTTGTTACCGTAAATTATCAATCAATGCGGACAAATATTGTTTCCCTAGTTTACATGGGGAAGATCTAGAACAAAATACTTGCAACAATGCATCCTCTCCCTAAATTGTTAAACTACTTGAATGCCAAGATTTCTCACCTAACTGAGAAGGTGATCTTTGCCTTGTATATTCTCTTACGATCAGCTGTACATGCAAAAGAATGCAAGGAACAAGATACAAAAGTGAAAGCAACAAGATAATTTAACAATATATACTAATGATCAAGGATAAAAGTAATGAATAAATGATATCAACACAAATCATTCATGGGAAAGGGGAACACATTTGTATTAATAGAATAAGAGAAGAAAACAACAACCAAATCCTTGATGTAGAATCTTTGTTCTCACAATGCTTTTGACTCACTTCCACACACTCTACAAAATTTACAAATATTACTCACAAAAACACACTCTTTGCCTCCTATACCATCAATGATTTCAAGAGCATAAAGGTGCTCTCTTGGTCCTCTCCTATCATGGTCCACGAAGATTGTATATATAGGCCAAAGAGGGCCCAAAGGGGTTGATATATTTAGGGAGGAGGGAGAGGGATCATCCCTAGAGGCTAGGGGTACGAATGCCACCTAATCCAAGTACTTGGGATAAGCCTCCATGAGGAATTTCATCTAGAAGGTTCTTGAAATATTCTCTTTTTACCATTCTAAAAGTGCCGACACTCCTTGTGAACTAGAAGGAGGTGCTGACGCTCCTTGTCCTCATGCCACAAGTGTCACCGATGCACCTTGTCATTAGGCAATAGGAGTTGGGAAAGGATGACACTCTATGTTAAAAGGAAAAAGGGCGTTAGGAATCCTAGGATTGAGCAAAAAACTCCTCCAAAATATGGTATGGATAGGAAAATTCAGGGGATTGAGCATAAGGACAAATTTTGGGTGTAACAGGGATGCTATCATGCTTTCTAGTAGGTTGTACAAAGATGTTTTCTCTTAATTTCATAGTCATTGGGTGTCTTTGTTACACTAGGTTTGTAATGAAGGCATTGAATTTAATTGGCCAAAAATATTGTAGAGCAATTTGAACATTTCTTGTCAAGAAATATTAGGAGAACCCAAAGGATCAATCCCCTCAATTCCACATGGTTTCCTTCTTGCTAGATGTGGTTTGTGCCATAATCTCTTTCTTGGAAATGGGTGACGCGTGTCATCCTTTTCTTCCTCCTCTGTTGGTCCATTTATAGAGGATATGGAAACATACATATTTAGAGCACTACGAATGCCTTTGCAAAGTCTTCTTTTCTCCTCTATGAATTCATTTTTGACAAGATTTTCTCAGGGTTTTGAAAGGAAGCTCTTATTGTGCTTAACTTGATTGGAGATTTGTATATAGAATGTGATGTTATTTATATTATTATCTACCATAACAATTCAATGCTGCATATCTTACCTATACACATTCATGAAAAATTAGTCTAAGGGAGATACCATATATACATAGTAAATATTTTGATAAGACCAAGTTAAAGGAACACAAGAAAGGTATGTTCCCTACAAATCATGTTACTCTTAAACCCTACACTTAAATTTTTGGGAAAAAATGAAATAAGGTGATTAGTTTGACTTGTAAGTTTCAGTTTAGTGCTTTAAAAGTCCACAATTTGTTGAACAAGATATTCAACAACTTCTACAAAAGCTTGACTTAATCGTATTTCTGCCAAGGGTTTCTAAAGGAAGACGCATGTAGATGTGCCATGGATTTCCATTCCTTCAACTACAAAAATAGAAGCCATGTATATAGATATGAAAAAAATTTTCTACTCATGTTTGTTTCAAAAGTAGTGTGTCGTTCAAACCTAGGAAAACCATCTACAAGAATAGAGGTATTGTTTATGAAACAAATAGAAATCCTAAAGTCACAAGGGGAAATTTAACGGGAGAAGACATTAAGAAAGGTGCAAGAGAACCAAAATAAATTATTTGAATTAATATCATAGTGACATAAAAGGATGATGTATTTTCCTAATAAACAAAGGATCCCAAAAATATGCAAGAACTTGGATGAAGTAATAAGGAGAGTGGAAAGAACACTCTACCAAAGGCTAAAGAATATGAAAATCCACTAGAGGAATGGCACTCAAAGGTTGATTTCGGCCACACATGTGGAGATACTAACACCATAGTAACAATGTCCTGGCTCGAGTATTTGCTCATGAAATTATGTACTAGCATTCACAACAAATATTGATTTGTCGTCGTGGAAACTTTAGTGTTTGAAAGGAAGAAAAGGGTTCTCATGACGAAAATGCACAAGTAGAAGAGATACCAAATACCAAATCATGTTTGAGACTACATAATTGGTTGTACTTAACACTGGATAGGCCAACCTAGTAGCAATAACAATTTCAAAGATAGAAAATTTGCAAGCTATTGGGGAAATGACCTTGAAAATGATGGACGAGATCAAGCAAAATAAAGTACAGATTGCAATTCTAAAAAACCATGTATCTGTTGATGCCTGGAAATCCGCAGGTAACAATAGTTAGGGATTCTCCCAATAAACATTCCCAACTAGCCCGTTATTGTTTGGTATGGGGAATCCGTACAATTTACGGTCCGACTACCGTATATCAAGTAACAAAATAAAAGGTTTTATCAGTTACGGGCCAGTCCACCGTGTATATTTTAGTTTTTTATGTTTTTAAGTATGATATGCAAGTGCCTATCTAAGAATGCAGATTGATAGAGAATATGAGGAGCGGTCACAATGTGATGCGTAGGTTCTTACCTCTCGTCCTAACTCTCTTGCATCTAAATCACACACAACAAGAAACTAAAACTAACTATATAACCTATCCCTAGGGAGCAAGAATATCATTTATCAATGCGTAATGTATTTCTGTGCATGCATTAAGAAAAATCACAGATAGTTGTTACTTAATTCAAAACACATGAACATTAATAGATATATGAACAACAAGATAGCTCATTGTTTATGAAAAGCCTTCATTACTCATAGTGGAAATTTCATAGAATAAACTAGAGCGCATTCATAATAAGAACATAGGTTCAAAGAGTTAGAACGATCTCACAGTTAATGGACACAAAGCTGAAAACGAAATAGTTCACATTCAACAAATCCATAGCACAACATTTGAAATCTTCCACCAAGCTTTCTCCAACAGGAAACTTGTAATTCTTATTGCAAAAGGAAATAGTTCTTTTTACAACATAATCTCACAAATCTATCTAGGAAAAAGTCCTTTATTACATCTAACTCTCCTATATTTATACAAAACAACAAAACTTTTGGCCTTCCCTCTTGGTGACCTTTGGGCTCCCCCCCAACCGTTTAATCTCACAATTTTGTCTTTTAGTGAGTGCTCATGATTTATACAATACATTACATTTCATATTAAGATTTAAGAGCACTTTATAAAAAAGGGACCAGCTTGGTAACTGATGAACTTTTCCCAAGCCTGGGCCTCTGCTGCTATCGATTCTGCTCAGTAATTTGTTGGTCTTCTTGAGATCCTATTGATCTTAGACCTTCACTTTCTTATTTTTTGAGCAACATCTCTGCTTCTTACTTTTCCTTTCCTTAGCCAACTCCTTTCTGCTTTGTATTTTAGATATGTCTTCTTTGCAGCAGCAATCATCCTGCCATGAATAACCAAAAACTGTATCAGTCCATTTACCTTCTCCATATGCATTTTGTAAGATAAACTATACACAGTGTTAATGCATGAAAAGAAAAAATGACGACACAAAGAAACCCTGTGAGTTTGTGTCTTGAAAACCGCTAAAACCACTATCCAAAATAAAACCACAAGCCTGATAAAACAGATTATCTCAATCCAGGCCACATCTGGACTAACTCGAAATCATGAAAGTGTGAATCATAACAATGTAACCGCCAAATATGAACCCTAACTTGTGCTCTTCATCTCGGAGAAACTTGGACTCGACCAAAACCCACGAAAAAACCTCGCCATCATCAAATAGAGTAAAAGCACACAAAAAGGCAGGAAAAACCTTCTCGACGAGCAGAACTACTAAGTGTTAACACCTGTATTCAACAAAAGAGATATAAGACTAAGGTGAGGTAAGATTGTGTTGTTTAAATACTTTGGCTTAAAGGCATAGTACAAAGGAGACCTGATAGTCTAAAGAGCAACCGAGTTGAAATAAATCCTGAGCTGTGATTGAAAGGAGGAGAAAATACATGGCTGACACTCCTTCCGCCCGTCAAGACATGCGAGTAAGATAAGGGAAGTTCGGGCCTTTAGCCGCCTGCACACATCGGGGGTTCTAACATTTGTTCGGGGTTGATCTACGGATCATGCTAAATTCGCCGTCTGAAAGTGCAAGGTAGTTAAGGAAATGGAGGATCGGCGGAAACACAGGTAATCCTCTCAATCCGACGGTGGAGGGACGGAATCGGATCCCATCGGCGGTCGGGATCGATTCCGCAGCTGGAACTCACTCGACGGATAAGCGTCAGGGCTTCCAACTGAAAGGATGCGTGGAAGTTGATCCAACGGCCGAGGAGTGAAGACGACATAGATCGACGGATATGTTGGTTCCCGGGAAATTAACGTGCACGCGGAATAACCTTCGAACCACCCAGCGAAATTTGTTGCGTGCCGCTTGATCCGACGGTTGGAGATCAGAGCATAGTGGATCAACGGCTGACAATGATTCCGGAGTGGGAATTCGCGCACCCGATAAACCCATAGTGCCCGGCGAAATGGGATACGTGTCATAGGATCGGGCGGTTGAGGAGTGCCAGGAAATCTCATCGACGGCCGAAAAGAATTCCAGAGGAGGAACAAGCGCGGAGGATAATCCCGGATTGCCCGGTGGAATTTGGTACACGGCGCTTGATCTGACGGCGCGTGGTCAAAGGCAGATCGCATCAACGGTTGGGAATGATTCCGCTGAGCAAAGTTGCTTGAAGGTTAAAAGGGAAGAGCCCAGCGGAATTGGTAAACAAAACGTGATCCGACGGCTCACCCGCGAAGGCAAATCAGATCAATGGCTGCGGATAACTCCGGGACCCAAAGTTGCGCGATGGTTAAAGCGAGAAGGCTCGGCAGAAAGGGACATGTGGCCTGTGATCCGAAGGCCAGGAATTTGCACAGAAGAGATCGACGGTCGGAAATGAACCCGGAAGAGAAAGATGCGCGGCTGTTAGAGATAGGTAGTGGTTGCGGAAATAAATGCTTCCCACGTGTCTAATCAGGGTGGTCCTATAAAGGAAAAGTTGACATCTTCTCTGATTATTTTATTTCTTGGGACCCGGCGAAAAGGACCTGTCGATTTGGGCGCTTCCAGTTGTCAAGTACCAAGGCGCGTTCCGAGCACACGCCTTCACAGTGAGCCAGGTAGGACCTCAAAACCTGTAACTTATTCACCCAATTCATGTTATAAATTAAGAAATGGACCAACAGAGCGAAGCTTCTGTGTCTGGTCGGGTCCCGGATGAAAGGGAAGAATTCTTGGTAGATAGACACAGAGGTGTCTGCGACCCTTTCCTGTCTACAGGAAGCGTGTCTAGCAATAAAGAAAGGTTATGGTCTTGTTTTTTGTAGGGAAATGATGTTCTAAATGTGTGCAAGTCCTTTTTATACTTTTTTGCCCTGGAGCAAACCCCCCACTTCTTGGAATTTGCTGAATGGTGCGCAGTAAATTATTCTCCCTCTCGGAGGGTCATTGTGAGTCAGTCTATGTCTAGGATATTGTGTAAAATTGATGCTTCAGTAGTTAGAGAAAATCTTGATTTGCCCGAAAGTTATCCTGGAAACCGTGAGTCTGTGAATGAAGCTGTCCTTGCTGAGTTTTCCCGAAGTTGCCCAATCGATGCTCGCTCTCGATTCCTATCAAGTATCCTGAAGGAAGGTCAGTCCCTGGAAAGCCTCTCCTTACCTTACCCCTTGCACGTTTTCAGAACTGAGGTGCAATTAGTGATGTCTTTGGTTTGTCAGGTGTTGGGTCTAGATGACGATTGTCATGTAGGTCATGTTGTCCTTGGTTTCCTGTTAAAGGTGAATTCTTTGAGTCCCGAGTCCCAGTCAGCTCCTGTGCTTAATTTGGACGAGTATCTTGCCGAGGCAATCCACCTCCAGCTGACTGAGTTTCCCAAGGTCCAGTTTTTTAGATTTCAATCACATTTGCTTAACATGTTGATATGTTCCAATGTTACCGAATTGAAGTTCTTGAGTACTCTATCCTCTTCTGATTTGCCAAGGCAAATCCACTTGATCGAATTTGCCAATTCGATCATGTTCGAAATATACAGGATGTTGTTTGATGGAGAATTTCCCCGGGTCTTCGATGAAATGAAATATTTGATGCAGTCCTCACCCGAAGGACGGGTGGGAGACTGGTTCCTGTACAAAGATTACACTGTTTTGAGAGTGTACGGCTTTACTGGTCAGCCTTATAGGTTGCCTTCTTTTTTAACTCCAAGAATTTTTGCTCTGGAGTTTATGAGACAAAGGTTGTTATCAGAGGAGGATAACTTCGGTGCTTTCAGGAAATCTTTGAATATTAAATTTCCTTTTAAGGTCGGCCCTTTCATTTTTAAAGGCAAAGGTGCCCTGACATGTATAGAGAGATTGATGGAGCCCATGGAATTCATTAAGGATGTAAATATGAGCTACGACCCCCACCAGGTGATTTCATTAAGAAAGCAAGCAAACAGGAACAAACCGTTTGAGCATCAAGCCGTTGAAGGGTTATCTGAAACAACTAATTTGCTCACATTCACTGACGAGTCCAATGCTGAGGCTGAGGCAAATCCTGCATCCTGTTCAGAGATCCAAATCACAGAGGGTATCAGTGTTGCTGTCAAGAGGAGTTTGGATGAAGCCGAAAGTATGGATGTGGATGAACAAACATCCCATAAGAAAGCGAAGCTGCTCAAAGGAGGTGAGATCGTGGATGAAGGGGCGCCCGAAGTTTCCAAAAAGGCTGCTTTGGTTCCCCTGAAGACAGTACAGGTTAGTCAGTTTTCCTTTAAAGATTCGGAAGGTGATATTAACAGTCTAGAATCAGGCTCCCTGTTTAAATCAAAAGAAGAGCTCAAAGTGAGCTACCTAGAGAAGAGGAAGCAGTCCCTGGAAGAAACAAGAAATCTACTCCCAAGGGTAAGGAACCTGCACAGTTCTAAAACATCTCTAGTTTCTGCTAGAGATGCGGAGAAAAATACTTTCAAGATGGTCATTGTGAATGATAAAAGAATGTCTGAAATAGAAATCCGTCTGGATAAAATTAGTACTCCAGACAAGATACAGTTACACAAGCAAACCAGCGACATTCTTTATTCGGACCTGTTGCAAGCCATGATGAAGATAATCAAGTTGGAAGCGTTGGTTGACAAGTTGGAAATCCAATTGAGACATGAGAAAGTGGAAAACAAAGAAAATGTTGTTCAGGTGAAAAAACTGCAAGCAGACATCGCCAGCTCGGATAATACCCAGGCCGTAAAGAATTTGTTAGAAGAGAAAGATAATGCCCTACAGGTTTTGAAGAAGAGGTTGAAGATGCCAGGCTCAGAACATGTCCAATCAGCAGAATTGCTAGCCCTCCAGGAGGAGAAAGATAAACTCCATCAGGAAATGATGGAATACAAAGGGAAGGCTGGAGAGCTACAAGAGGAGAAGGATAAGTGGAATGCTGAGAAGGAAGCACTACTGTCCGAAATTTCCGTAATAGAGAGAGACCAGACTGTGGAAAAGGAGATTATGGATGAGATAATAAGCCAAACCCCTGCCGGTGACGACTTATCTATTGTAGCTATCCAAAAGCCATTAGTTGATTGTTCTGCAGATGACCTGTTGGAGTCTATGTCCCAAGTGAGTTTGAAGGAGGAGACTATTAAGGAATTGCAAGCCAAGAATGAGAAGGTGAAAGCCGAGTTAGCCAGGGTAAGCGAAAGCAGAATGCAGCTCTTACAGGACAAGGGCCAATTACA
>LPNX010130515.1:78532-98326 GCA_001517045.1 Pseudotsuga menziesii
AAAAGAATTAATGGTACAGGTCAACAAGTTCAAAAAAGATTTTGAAGGGCTGTTCGAAGATGGGTTGCCATGCTTCTGGAACGAAAAGGGTCGAATGCTCCCACAGGAACATTATAATCACCTGATTGTTAGGGCTCGTATGGACCATTCAAAGTTTAATGAGCTGGAGAAAAGCCTGTCGGGACAGACCATTGTGGACATGCTAACTGAAGATTTCAAAGTCCTGCAGAAGTTCACAGCTATCAGAACCAGATTGCCTAAAAAGTCATACGAAACATACATGGAGCTCGAGGTGGCCATCCGGGAAATGGTGGAAAGCGACACCCCAAGTTCCGAACAGTGGAAGGCTGTAGAGCGGCTGGGGAAAACAAAGTTTACTCTTCCTCCGTAGGAACAAGTGGCAGGTACCGTAGAGCTGATGGGGCAAAGACTTGGAGCTGATTTGGCAAAGGACGTGGTGCTATTGGAGCAAAGATTCGGAGCTGATGGACCAAAGTTTGTTATCCAGTTGTTTCATGCTCTATGATCGGTTAGGAATGGAATTGTAACAACTTCCTATTGGTGTAGGATTTTCAGTTACAAACTCTAATTTACGCCGGTCATTCTGTTATTGATCTGCTGGAGGCAGACTTATTATTTGATCTATAAATTTGTATCTCTTTTATGAGATGGGGGTTGGAACCCATCAAAAGTTTTGCTGGTTTGGAAAGACATATCTGTTTTGAGAAATAAAGTGAATGCATGAGAGTTTCCTGTCAAAGATTCATGTGTCATTGATGTTGCAGTCTGTGCCATTTCCCTCATGTGCTTGTTATTTCCTTTGTGTAACACTCCATTTTGTTCTTCCTTCGTATCTGGAATGCAGTGTTGAATGAGTAGAATTCATATGTTTATGCTCTATTCATTATTTCAGATATTATATGATTTTTCTGCTAAAGTTGATATGGAATTAGTTTTAGACGCTCTGTATTGATGGACTGTTTTCTCATCTCTTCCGTTTCACCCAGATCAAATTTGATGACTGTAATGATGTGATTATCTTGCCTTTGATAGTTCTCGTGTATGTATCTTTATGATATTTTACCTGTATATGACTCCATGCCCAATGGATATGTGAATGGTTCAGCCAAATGAATGAATGCTTAAATATTGTTTATCATTTGATTTTGTAAGATTTGTGTTGAGAGATCCCTCTCTGGGAGAGAAATATCAATATCTTCCTAAAGTGGTTTTGCTGTTACCTCGGGGTGTGCCTCCTACAACCTGGGTACATTCTGAGTGATAACACTAAGGATCGGGCGAAAACAAAACTCTCATTGGCGGGCGGAAGCACTATATGCATCGGCAAGATAGTTCACTACGAAGCCACAACGGTGGGAAACAAACAGGCTACAGCTTCCGTAATCAAATGAAAACTTCGGCGATCAGAAGCTTTAATGACTAAGTATCAGCGATGGTGAGCTCAACGCTGCCGCCGTGTCGACGACGAAAAATACTAGCCCTCCGATCAATAGTAAAAATCCCTTCCGATAACATAAAGAAAAACAGAAAGTTAAAACAATAAAACCACGACATCGGCGAGAATCAGAACTAACCATCGGCGAACGAAAAAACTATATGTCGGAGGGTTAGTTCACTAAGGAGCCGCAACAGTGGAAAAGAATCCGACTACAGCTTCCGATCAAAATTATAAACCGTTCCGATCGAAAAAAGAAAACAAAAATAATGAAAAGTAATAAACCACGGAATCGGCAAGGACAAGAACTAATCCGTCAGAACTTTTTCCATCTGCCCTCCAAACAACGATGACTTAGAAGACTAATGCTTCGATAGTGATAAAACGAAAAACGCCGACAGTCAAAAAGTAAGTTTTTTGAAAACTAAACAAAGGGGACAAAACCCATTGACGAAAAACATGACTCCCATCGGGACGTTCTTTAATTACCCTCCGCAATGACGGATGTGTAGAGAACTACGGCCCCAATTCACTGTTCAATAGACTTTCGACAGCAAAAAAGGAAATCATCCACAAACCAAGAACTTCAAGTTCCACAGTCAAATGCATCAGCTGGACAAAAAGGTAATCATTCAACTTCCGAAATGAGGGAAAGCAGTCTACCTCAATTCATCCTTACAAAATCCAAACTTGTAGTGGAATGACAACAGAGTTCTGGAATCCAAAACAAATCCAGGCAAGATAAAATCAAAAGGAGGGTCCAATTTTTTTTTTAAAATTTGGGAAAAATTGTTGCAGCTGCAACAGTATCATATTACATGGCCTCCAAATTCAATTTGAATGAGTTTTTTTTTAATTGACTGATATATTTTTCCCCTTCTCATGGGTTCTTACCATTGTATCCATGCTAGCAAGGAGTTTGTTAGCAATATTGCAATGGTTAAACAAGAATTGGATTGGCGAGGAATTCAAATGAACACAAAAGGGAAGAATTTGTATGATATCCTTACCCAAAAATAATGGTATACACCCATCCTAGCTAACAATATACGTCCATTATGCCATGTTATGAGGTGAAGCCAATATCCATATCTTTGGCATTTTCATGTATAGTGGTACATGATTAAACTACTGCTTAAATCAAATTCTAGGAATGGAGATACATAGGGATATAATAGGTAGGAGGATATTGTTAAGGTCAAAAGTAGTATATAGAAAAGATTATACAGTGCTTCAATATGTAGAATCTAAACTAGTTAGCACCCCATTCTTGCACACTTTAAGTTGTCTTTTGAACATTTTCCTAGCACAAAAGTAGATAAGACAATAATGCCTTGTGTGTATTCATTAGGAGAAGGGAGCCTCATGTTCACCATCGTGAGTGCCATATTGGATATTGCCCAAGTAGTAGGAGTTTTTGTCCGGTTCATGGCGAATCCTTGTAAGGAGCATTAGAATGTTGTGAAGTAGATATTAGATATTAAAGCATCACTTTAGATGTTGCTATTTTCTACACATTGATATATTTACAAGTTAAAGGTTTTGTATATTTTTATTTTGGTGGAGATTAAAATGGAGGAAATTCTCCTACGAGATATGCTTTCACTCTTTCTAGTGGAGCTATAAGTTGGACATGTAAGTTGTAGCTAGTGGTGGCCTTATCAACCACCGAAGAAAAATATGTGGCAAAACTTGACACTAGTAAAGATGCAATATGGCTAGAACGATCAATGTATGACTTCAAGATTATGTAGGTGAAGATCACTTTACATTGCGACAATTAAAGTGCTATTCAATTAGTGACGAATCCAACATTTCATGATCACAAAAAGCATATTGATATTAAATAACATTTCATAAGGAACGTGGTGAAAGAAGGTGTTGATGCTTAGTTTCACATCAAATAAAATCTTCATAAAGTGTTAGGAAAATTTTACATATACTTCGTAAATTACTTCATCCTATTGGAAAAATGTTCCTTAAGTCCTTTTTGGCATCCCTTCATCTTTATTTCCAAGAAAATGTCAAAAGTAAATAAAACTAAAAGGAACCATATCTGAGAAAATCAAAACAATTTTTTTATAAAACATAAAGTTGGCTTATGTTGGATTTGAGTTTGATGAGGTTTATAATATAATTCGGCTACGCGGAAGATTTATATACTAAAGAATGTAGATGTTTGCACAGGTCAACTGAAGGTTTATATATTAATGAATGTAGGTGTTTGCACATGTCAAGTGATATGGGGGTGCTATGCGGAAGGTTTATATATTGATGAATGTTTACACAAGTCAAGAAATGTGGGAGTTTTATGGTCATATATATATATTTCTTTTGTGTACAAAGCGATAGTAAGAGAGTGTTTGTTTATTTTGTATTGGAACTCATTGCAAAGAGTGTTTATTTTGTATAGGACCTCATTGCAACTTTGTGCGTATGTTTTGATAAATTAGTTGAACACCCTACCATTTTGTCATTCGATATATATATATTTCTTTTGTGTAAAAAGCGATGGTGAGATGGCAGGGTGTTCAACTTTATCAAAACATACGCACAAAGTTGCAATGAGGTCCTATAGAAAATAAACACTCTTTGCAATGAGGTCCAATACAAAATAAACAAACACTATCTTACCATCTCTTTGTACATCATAGAAGTATATATATGTGGTGTACAAAGTGATGGTAGGAGAGTGTTTGTTTATTTTGTATTGGACTTCATTGCAAAGTTATTTTGTATAGGACCTCATTGCACAAAGTTGATAAAGTTGAACACCCTACCTTTTTGTCATTCCATATATATATATATATATATATATTTCTTTTGTGTACAAAGCGATTCGAAATATATATTTCTTTTATGTACGAAGCGATGGCATGAGTGTTTGTTTATTTTGTATTGGACCTCATTGCAAAGAGAGTGTTTGTTTATTTTGTATTGGACCTCATTGCAAAGAGTGTTTATTATGTAAAGGACCTTGTTGCAACTTTGTGCATATATATATATATATATATATATATATATATATATTTCTTTTGTGTACGAAGTGATTCGAAATATATATATTTATTTTGTAACTTTGTGCATATATATATTTCTTTTGTGTATAAAGCGATTCAATATATATATATATATTCAATGTTTGTTTATTTTTTATTGGAAGTCATTGCAAAGAGAGTGCTTGTTTATTTTGTATTGGACCTCATTGCAAAGATAGTGTTTGTTTATTTTGTATTGGACCTAATTGCAAAGAGAGTGTTTGTTTATTTTGTATTGGACATCATTATAAAGAGTGTTTATTTTGTAAAGGACCTCGTTGCACAAAGAGTGTATTGGAACTCATTGCGAAGAGAGTGTTTGTTTATTTTGTATTGGATTTCATTGCAAAGAGTATTTATTTTGTAAAGGACCTCATTGCACAGAGTGTATTGTACCTCATTGCGAGGATACTGTTTGTTTATTTTGTATTGGACCTCTTTGAAAAGAGTGTGTATTTTGTAAAGGACAAAGTTGTTTATTTTGTATTGGACCTCATTGCAAAGAGTGTTTATTTTGTAAATGACCTCGTTGAACAAAGAGTGCACTGGACCTCATTGCAAATAGAGTGTTTGTTTATTTTGTATTGGACCTCATTGCAAAGAGTGTTTGAAGAGTGTATTGGATTTCATTGCAAAGAGAGTGTTTGTTTATTTTGTATTGGACCTCATTGCAAAGAGTGTTTATTTTGTAAAAGACCTTGTTGCACGAAGAGTGTATTGGACCTCATTATGAAGAGAGTGTTTGTTAATTTTGAATTGTTAGGGTACACAGGGTACTCCCAAAAGACCGAACACTTTGAGCAACTGCTTCACACAAATAGATCACAGATCAACACACCGATGTTTGTCATGTGGTTAAAACCCTCAAGAGGGAAACAGTCCATGGCCCCAGCCAAATAGCTACTTGGAGCAATTTATTATGCAAAAGAAAGAAAGTTACATGAGCTTCTTATAATCGATCAACTAACCAAGGACCCTCTATGCTCTTTAAA
The DNA here is from genome assembly GCA_001517045.1 of Pseudotsuga menziesii. NCBI lineage: Eukaryota > Viridiplantae > Streptophyta > Pinopsida > Pinales > Pinaceae > Pseudotsuga > Pseudotsuga menziesii. The sequence goes on from LPNX010130515.1 coordinate 84,019, forward strand.
TAGAGATCATAGACCAATCGGGTGTTAAGTCATGGATCAATGGTAGGTATGATCTAAGAGAAGTTGAACTGTCGGATCACTTTATGTCTAGAACATATCGTGACCGTCGGATTAGAATATTTACAAATGCATACTAATGCATACTAAAGAAACACACTTTTACGTAACGGATATATTACACAAGTTGATCTTAACTAACCCCTAAGTGTCTAAATATCCTAACATCCTCCCTTAAGAACAACTTGGGATAGGATTGAAGGATTTACAAAAGTGACACTATTAGGAGAAGGAAGGAGGCATTAAAGCCTATCCCCCCTTAAGGACACATTCCTGAACTCCTAACATAGATCGAAATTTAGAAAACTTCGCTTCTGTAAGAGACTTGGTGAAGATGTTTGCAACTTGATCATCTGTAGGGCAATAGAGAACTTCAATAACACTACCATGAACAAGATTTCTGATGAAGTGCATGTGTAGCTCAATGTGTTTGCTGCGCTGATGTAGAACTGGATCTTTGGCAAGCTTGATGGCACTTTGATTGTCACACCAAAGTGGAGTAGGCTGCTGCTACTCGAATCCAAACTCTGAAAGGATCTATCAAAGCCATAAAGCTTCCTGACTGGCATTAACTACGGCTCTATATTCTGCTTCTGCTGAAGAAAGAGCAAGAGCTTATTGTTTCTTACAAGCCCAAGTGACAGGTCCAGATCCCAGACTGAAAACATAACCTGTAGTAGAATTTTGATCATCAGGATCGTCGGCCCAATCTGAATTAGTGAAATCAACCAACAAAGGTTCCCCCCCTGTACTGTAATGAATCCCAAACTGAATTGTACCTCAAATATATCGAAGTATTCTTTTTGCTGCTTTCCAGTGACTTTCATGAGGAGTTTGCATATAATGGGCAACACGACCAACGGTAAAGGAAAGGTCAGGACGGGAATGAGTCAAGTATAAAAGAATACCAACAAGATGACGATACAAGATGGCATCTACTTCAGGGGAAGTACAAGTGGCAGAAAGTTTGACTCCAGACTGGAAGGGAGAAGGGGCTGGTTTACAATCGTCCATGTGGAAGCGACGAAGAAGGTCACAAGCATACTTATACTGGGAAAGAAAGATTCATTCTTTGGTTTGCAAGACTTGGAGACCAAGAAAATAATGCAAATTTCCTAAGTGTGACATTTCAAATTTTTTCTTAAGACTGGATTTCACATGGGTTATAAGTTTAGGGTCATTACCAGTAAGGATAAGATCATCAACATAAAGAACAAGTATGATGAGATGGTTTCCTACTTTCTTGCTATATACATTGGGGTTAGAATGGCATCTAGAAAAACCAGTGTCAAGGAGAAAGCTATCCATTTTGGCATACCAAGCTCTAGGAGCTTTCTTAAGGCCATTTAAGGATTTATTAAGGAGACAAACAAGGCTAGAGTTATTCTGAACATATCCAAAAGGTTGTTCCATGTAAATTTTCTCATGTAAATCACCATGTAATAAGGCAGACTTGACATCCATTTGATGGACTTTCCAGTTATGTAAGTCTACAAGGGAAATAATAAGGCGGATGGAGTTCATTTTTTCTACAGGGGCAAATGTTTCATTGTAGTCAATCCCTTCAACTTGGGAAAAACCTTTGGCAACTAACCTTGCCTTAAGTATTTCAACACTTCCATCTGATGCATACTTATTTCTGTAGACCCATTTACATCTGACAATTTTTCTTCCTTTTAGAAGAGGAACAAGATCCCAGGTATCGTTCACCATTAAGGAATGATATTCTTTATCCATAGCTGCATCCCAATCTGGATTTCCTAAAGCTTCTGCAAAAGTTTCTGGATCATGATTCTCAAAAACTTGAGCCAAAAGGGAAGAGGCTCGCTGAAATTGAGAACGTATTCGACGTTGATCTCTAGGATCACCGGCAAGATCACCAGCTGCTTCACATGTTGAATGGACCCATGGAGGAGGCATTGGTGCTGGTGCAATTAGAGGAACATGAGCAGGAGGAGGTGGATTTTCATCCTCACTGTCTTCATCAAAAACTGGAGTTGGAAACCTGTCAAGTAAGTTGGAAGAAGAAGAAGAAGAAGGAACAATCGTCGAATCAGGCTCGCTGGCCAAAGATGGCACACCCGCCAAGTTAGGCTTGCAGGACAAGAGATTTTCATTAAATTTAAGATCTCTTCTAATGATTATATCATGTGAATGGGGTTGAAGAAGTCTATAACCTTTTACATCTTTAGAATATCCAACAAATATGCACTTTTCACTTTTAGGCTGCAATGCTTTCCGTTTTTCATTCGGAAGGTGATCCCATGCTTCACAACCAAACACACGAAAGTGACTTACATTTGGTTTAATTTTACTCCATGATTCTTCCGGTGTTATACCTTGTAAAACTTTAGTGGGTGTGCAATTAACTATGTAATTTGCACAATTTATGGCCTCAGCCCAATATTGAAGACTTAGTACCTTAGATTGGATTATACAATTAGCCATTTCTTTTAAAGTGTGGTTCTTCCGTTCAGCTACACCATTTTGTTGTGGTGTATATGGAACAGTGTGCTGTTGTTGGATTCCTTGTTCAGTGCAGAAAGTAGCGAACTTGTTGTTAACATATACTCCTTCATTGTCAGATCTTAACTTAATAATTTGATGACCAGATTGTTTTTCAACAAGGGCCTTGTAGGCCAAGAACATGTTAAATACTTCGCTCTTAAGTTTTAGGAAGTAAACCCAAGTGCGTCTGGAGTAGTAATCAATGAAAGTTAAGAAATATTTGAAACCAGAAAAGGAAGCAGATGGAAGAGGACCACACAAGTCACTATGCATAAGCTCCAAAGGAACCGAGGCGTGCCAAGAGGCACGTTTGTCAAAACTGTCTCGATGATGTTTTCCGAGTACACAACTGGAACAAATACCATCCTTGCAAGATACCATTGAAATACCAGTCACCATATTGTCTTTACATAGTTGTTGTAATGAGCAATAATTTAAGTGACCAAATCGTTCATGCCAAAGTTTGCTCAAGTTATCACTATGAGCAACAAAAACTGAAGGAAAAGGTGATGACCCAAAGTTGTTAATTTTGTACAACCTGGTAATATCATCAATAGTTTCAGTAGCAAGGAAATTTTGAGGATTTTTAAAATCCTTGATTACAACTTGGTGAGGTGTAAACGTCACAGTTTTACCTTCACCTGAATGAGTAATTTGATAGACATATAACAAATTGCAGGAAATTTTTGGAACACATAGTACATCACTGAAATGACCATTTACTACTGGAACTATTCCAGATCCTACAACACTTAGAGATCTATCATCACCAACAAATATTTGTTTGGTGTTACATCCATGCATAGTAGAAAATATGGCTTGATCCTTAGCCATATGATAAGATGCTCCATAATCAATAAGCCATTCATTTGAAGTAGAAGAAGAAGATGCAGTATAAGAGTAACCAGAAGCACAAAGTGTATGCCCATGAGAGGTAGATTCTGAAGACGAATATATGCTGATGTGGTGCTTCTTCATTGCTGTTTCCAAGGCTGCCATCTTCTTGAAACACTTAGATTCATCATGATTATATTTCCCACAAAAATTGCAATGACGCTCAGTATTCTTTCCTTTTGGCTTGGATCCTTTGTCATGTTTTAAAGAAGGAGTTGACTGAGAGGGTTTGGGACCCTTGTTGTTTGACTTATTATTGCGAGAATTCTGTTTCTTGGGAGGCTTGGACTTTTCTTTCTGTTGGGACAATAAGGCTTTCCTAGATGTATTTGCATTGTTAATTATTCCAAGATGAATGAGCTTATCTTGCTCTCTAATTAAGGAATTACAAAAGGATTCAATACTAGGCTCTTGATAGATAGCTACAGTTAATGATTCTTTCATGCAGTAGAATGTAGATACAAAAACAGAATATGCAGGTCCAAGTTTGGAAAAAATATGATAAATACATTGTTTGTCTTCTTTCTTAATTGTGCATTATGCACATAAGAGTCTAAGAGTTTTATGCTTAGATAAATAGTCTTGAATGCAGGAAAAATGATTTGGATTCAAGGAAAGCAACTCATTCTCAAGTTGATGACCCCGAATTTCATTATGTTTACCAAACACAGATTCCAACTTTTCCCAAGCTTTATCAGGTTCATCAATTCCAGATATGTGGAATCACAAATAAGTAGAGATTGATATCCCAATCAATCCATGAGCTTCATCACATCTATTTTCCCATTTAATTTTCTTATCATCATCAGTAGGTCTTGTTTCTTTCCTTGAGGTTATCCTGAAAAGTCCTCTACTTCGTAGAACATCCTCCATACGAGATTTCCATGAGAAATAGTTAGAACTTGTAAGTATAATATCACAAGGGGCAGCCATACTGTAAAATAATGGCTGAAAAAACAAAAAACTAACTGTCTGGTTGCAAAGAGCTAAAAAAAAATATGTGGTTTTAAAAAAAATGGCACTGAAAACTGATTCTGGATGATGAAGTTATGCTTGATCAAAGAAAATGTTGAAGATGTCCCAATAGTGACATGGGAGATGTTGACTTGACCAACTAAAAAAAGAACCCCCCTCTTCCCAAGATCAACCTTTGACAATCACTTTACAATAAAGTTGCTTAGAAGTGAATCACTTTTGTAGAATAAGTGAGGTTCACTTTTACAATAATGTTACTTTTAAAGAGTGCGACAGTAAATTAAAAGACTTAAGTGACTCACTTTTTATTTTATGTTATTTATGTGAGATGCACTTTTACAATAAAGTAACTTGAAAATAGAAATTGCATGCACTAAAAAGTAGCTTAATAAGACTTGAACTCAAGACCTATTAAAGAATAAAACAACTTTGGACCAAGTGAGCTAAGTTTAAAATGTACGTAAAAGAATGGAAAGAGGAAGGGGTTTTTTTTTATTTTTATTTTATTTTTTTTCTACTCTTCTCTCTCGTTCTCCGTGCTTGCCTTTTTTTTTTAATTTTTTTTAATTTTTTAATTTTTATTTCTGTAAATCACAAAAAAAAACGAAAAAACAAAAACAAATTTTTTTTTCCACACAATGGGGTTAGATCTTGGTCAGCTTACCTGGAAAGTCTACATTTTCAATTTTTCTCACTGTTTTTGATTTGCCATGATCGCACAAGGTGCACGACAAAGTGTATACATAGCCGAGAAGACAAGAAAAAAAACTTTCCCTTTTTGTTTCTGATTCGCTGCAATCACGCAAGGTGCACAAAAAAGAGCATACACAGTCAAGGAAGGCAACAATCCGAGACTAAAACAAAAAAATATCTAACAATAAAACTGATAAGATATGAGAGATTTAAAAAAAACAAATCCGTCACTGTAACATTATACCTTCAGATTTGCCGAAATGGGTGTTTCTGGAACAAATGGAAACGGTTTTCGGTGAAACGAAAACTATTTCTCAATGGAAATGATGCCCCGGACGCAATGGAATAGCTCCCATAGGCAAAAAATGCACAGAAAATCAAGAACCAGAAACCCTTTCAAAGTTTCGGCAACACCGGTTCCGGGTACACATGGTACTACTAAAAGACCGAATACTTTGAGCAACTGCTTCACACAAATAGATCACAGATCAACACACCGATTTTTGTCACGTTGTTAAAAACATCGAGAAGGAAACAGTCTACAGCCCCATCCAAATAGCTACTTGGAGCAATTTATTATGCAAAAGAAAGAAAGTTACATGAGCTTCTCATAATCGATCAACTAACCAAGGACCCTCTATGCTCTTTAAATAGAGATCATAGACCAATCGGGTGTTAAGCCACAGATCAATGGTAGGTATGATCTAAGAGAAGTTGAACTGTCGGATCACTCTATGTCTAGAACATATTGTGACCGTTGGATTCAAATATTTACAAATGCATACTAATGCATACTAAAGAAATACACTTTTACCTAACGGATATATTACACAAGTTGATCTTAACTAACTCCTAAGTGTCTAAATATCCTAACATGACTTGGACCTCATTCCAAAGAGTGTTTATTTTGTAAAGTTGCAACAATGAGAGTGTTTGTTTATTTTGTATTGGACCTCATCGCAAAGAGTATTTATTTTGTAAAAGACCTCGTTGCACAAAGAGTGTATTGGACCTAATTGGGAAGAGAGTGTTCGTTAATTTCGAATCATACCTCTTTACAAAGAGTGTTTATTTTGTAAGAGAGTGTTTGTTTATTTTGTATTGGACCTCATTGCAAAGAGTTTTTATTTTGTAAGAGAGAGTTTGTTTATTTTGTATTGGACCTCATTGCAAATAGTATTTATTTTGTAAAAGACCTTGTTGCATAAAGAGTGTATTGGAACTCCTTGGGAAGAGAGTGTTTGTTAATTTTAAATTGGACCTCATTACTATTGGGTCAGGGAAAGTACACAAGGAAGAATTTGATGCGCAAGCGCAAGAGAAAAAGCGTGTGCACGACGAAGGAAAAGAAGGTAAAGGAAGAAGCGCGAGGGCAGAGCAGAGGAAGTTGTGACAAGGATCGATGTGACGAGGAAAAGAACATCCAGAGTTGGTGGAAGAGGTAGGTAGAAGAGTAAATGCTTGACAAGTGAAAGTCAAGGAAGAGTACAGAAGGACGAACCAGTGGAAGACTAAAGGAAAATTTTGCGGCTAGTTATGACCTATACAGACAAGCTGAAAGCCATTTCCATGGCTAGTTATGACTGTGGTTAATGTAATGCAGGAACTTTGCAGCCAAGTATGGCATAGAATTAATGTAATGGAAGATATTTTGTAGCTATTTGCATATGTAATAACTGAGTTGTTCTCAGTCGACCCTGTGCGGTCTTGTAAAGACTATAAATAGGAAGAACCCTCTCTGTATAAGGGTTAGATTCAGTTCGGTAGTTCAGAGAGTTAGCTAGAGGAAGTTGTTAGCTCATTGTTGACTCAGAAGAGGAGTCTAATAGAAGTAGAAGGCTGTTGAGTCGTGGATCTGCAGCTGAGTGCGTAGACATTAAAATAGAAGAGTTGATCCAGGATGTGTGCGGATCAGTAGGAGTAGATAGAAGCAATAGACCAGAGAGAATGAGAGAAAGACGATTGGGACATATAGACATATCTTAAGATCAGTCTACAAGTTGTAGAATGCAAGGTGCTACCTATATTTCTCATGCCAGATGAAGAGCACCTTGGTGGTTTTTTCCAGATGGGTTTCCACGTTATTTCCTGTGTTAATGAATGATTGGATGTTGTGTGGAATGTTTAATGTTGGTTAACTCACATTATTTAGGGTTATTGTTTGAATGCATGTTTAAAGCATTGTCGACATGTTATGTATGATTTCATGGTCAATTTGCTAAGTTACAATAGAAGTCGCACACTATTAATTATAAGTAAGGAATCAACTGCGCCACACAGTTGCACCAGTTGTTAAGTGGTTAAGGAAAAGTTTGCATTGCGCGCCAGTTGTGGCACCCAGTTTCACTTCTGTCGCATAGTAAAGAATCCATCCCTCCATCTATGTGGAGCACCTTGGCCACATGCGAAGGGACTATCATCCCTCGCCAACTGCAGAAACATGGTTCTGGAAGTTACACATTAAGATATCTCGGGTGAGACTGCACTTGCCTCGTGGGTGTTGCCGACTGAGATTGCTTCATCGAGGCGATGTCTTTTGGTGTTTTGTTGGTATTGTGTTGTTGTTGAACCTTGGGTCGAGACAAGAAGGAAGATTAGGCTAACAAATGGTTCCATTGCTGGGACCCGTATTCATTTTAGTCGAGGGAAATGTTGTGGCATTCGACAAAGAACGAAACAAAGGATTGGATGGAGTCTAAGACACTAACCTTTGCACACGAAGAGAGCGCAAGATCACGGTTGAGTGCAGAAAACTAGTTAGACCAGTACATCTACAGTGATATTCACGAGATATTCTTTACATAATTTCCCATTGTGCTGCATGAGTGGTTGTCAAGATTGGTGACTAGGCAGAAAAATTTCCAGAGAAGAGAAGCGGTTGAGTGGAGTGATCAGTTGATTTGCGAGGTAACCAGTGTAAGTAACCTCATCTCTAGGGCTATTGATTTTTGGGTCGGAAATATTTTGCAAGGGTATATTACTGAGTTTGCAGTAGAGACTATAACCTCATATAGTGAGGTTGAAAGAAATTTTTTCCAAGGACCACGAAGAAGGTATTTTTTATCTATCAACACATGGATAAAGATGCTAGTTTATGAGAAGGGCATCTTGCAGTTGATTATTTGAGCCGCATATCCAAGGAGAGGGAGTATGTCGTGGACAATCTGCAGAGAAAATGGGAAATGGTGAGCTGAGATGTTCCCAAGAAGTACAGAACCTGCATTAGAAGCTGGAGGCTTAAGGAGCGGAAGTAGATTCATATCAAGGAAAAGAAGAAAGACAGAGGAAGGTCGACAAAATCCTAGTCTGTTTGAAGAAAGTGAGCATGAACTTCAGTCGCAGTTGGACGAAGGGTCTTGCGAAGAAGAGGAGAATTATAGCCTGATTTCTGAAGGAGTAGAAGAACCTGAAGAATCTGCAGAGATTCCAAGATCAAGAAACAACTACATCACACCAGGATTATCGCCAAAGGTATGGTCTAGAGCCTCATCTCTTGAAAGATTTGTTAATACTGACAGTGATAGTATTGTGACTAGCGCGCAAGAGGATACACCTCCATTAAATTATTCCTCAGATAACCCCGACACCAACTCAATGGCCGAGCATGATATTAGATTACCCATATTTAATGGGAATGGAGCAGAGGATCGAGAGAAGCATTGGTTCCTCTACGAGGCTGTTTGGATGGTTTGCCTAGTTCATAACACTGACCTAAAGAAAGCGCAGATGATCATGAATCCGAGGGGTCGCGTGCTGGACTAGTTTATGAAGTTCTACGTAGTACCACCAGGAACACCACATAAGACCCTTGAAGAGATCTGACTCGTAATGATCTGTGAGTTCAGAAATACTAAATCCGAGTCATAGTGTATCACCAAGATCAAGGAGATAAAACAATCATTGGAAAAATCCGTATGGGACTTTGACCAATGGTTTAAAAATTTGATGGCCAAAGTAATTTTCCAAATGTTGGATGTATAAAATAAAGAGTGGTTTATTGCTGCGCTATTACTACACATCCGAGGCCCATTATTGCAATAAAATATCGAATCACAGACATAAGTGCTAGAATTTGAAATGAAGCTAGAAGCCTCACTTATAGGAGATGGTGCCGTATGAATGGTGTAGATTTAGTTGTAGTTGGCTAATTCGACGATACAACTTCAGGATATCAAGAAGGGTAAGGAAGCCCAAGAATATTTATGGTGTAGGAAATGCAGAACGGATGGACACACCAAGTATAATTGTCTGACCTACAAGAACTATATCTCATTGGGTGCGCCAAACCCATTTAATGCCCATGGCCTACCCTGGTGTCTCCTATTCTAGACTAGAGGACATCATGACGAGGAGTGTCTATACTTGAAAAAAACTATTAGTACCCCAACAAGCCCCTTTTGTAAACTTTGTAAGTCAGTAGGGCATGAATAGAAGGATTGCAGACCATACCAACTCTTGAACTTAAAAGACAGTATACACCTAATTGATGAAGAATGATATGCATGCTTAGGATGAACAGGTGCAAACACACTACCAGCCTGTGCCTTTACCACCAAACTAGTATCATCCGCAGTACATGCCTCATAATCAGTATGTGCCATAGAATCAGTATCAACCGCAATACCAGCAGAATCAGTACCCCCCCCAACAACCACACCCTCAAGGAAGGGGTGGTGGAAACTTTAGAGGTAGATGAAGAGGAGGATTTGGTAGAGGAAGAGGTCAGGTTACATGCTATAAATGTGGACAACTGGTTCACTATGCCAGAGATTTCCAAGAGCCTGCAAAGACATGTTAATATTGCAAAGCACAGGAACACAATATGGAGCAATGTTCTTAGTTGATTGCAAAGTGGAAAGCTAGGACCATTACAGGTCCTAAACTTACACAGAATCTGAACCCAAATCTGAATCCTAACTTGAACGTCCAGATGATTGTTGTTGAACTAAGAGCCGAGCATTGCTGTTGTAACATGAAGAGGTGCTACGACCGGACCTGATCAGGATATAACACAAGAAAAACTGTAGCCGTAGGTACGAACCACGGTGCAGAAGAAAATCCCATTCGATGTCCAAAAGTAGAAGCAAATATTCTTGGATGTGTGACCAAATTTTGCGGACCCAAAACAACCATCTTCCTCAGCTGGAGTAAGGGAGATTCCTGAATGATTCCAACAACTATTCTAGAAGTAGATCCTGAAAAAGGTTAGTAAGCTCAAGTCGTTTATGTCAAGTTGCTTAGCACTAATTCAAGAGAAGGATGCTATCGAAAAACTACAAGCACTGATAGAAGAAAATCCAGAAGAGTTGTAACCTGCACGAAAGGTTAACCATGTCAAGAAAAAATTCAAAACTGGGCGTGAGTTAAGAATGACTGCATAGATAGGGGATTATGAAATGGATTACATCATTCTCGATCCGGGGTCAGACACCAATATTTTGATGCGACAAACATGGGAGAGCATGGGCAAGCTGCTCTTGGACTGGTCCCTTTTCGAGTTGTGACTTGCAAATGTCCCACCAATTGGTAGGTTGAGTCAAGTCCCTATCGACATTTAAGGGTTGCGCAAATTTGCGGAATTTGAAGTCATTAACATCATCGATGAAACGAATCCATATCCCATGCTGCTGGGGATAGATTGGACCATATATAATCAGACCATTATACATTGCAAGAAAAGAATACTCTCATTCGAAGATAATGAGATAAAGGTAGTATTGCCCATTGATCCATTGGAGGGACAAAGATACGTCGAGCCTATCTACAATGAGGGACAGGGTGATTATCTTGACTAGATATACAATGTCACTACCCTACAAGAAGACTACATCAATATGACAGTAGATGGAAACCCGAGCTTGAGGAGTGCTAGTTCTTGCACATCCGACTCAGAAGAGGCACTCGAGAATTGGCAAAATCGGTTGCATGAGGTCTCTATGAGGAGGTGCGCCTGAATTACAAGGTCTGTGAGACTAGTGGAGTTTGAGTTAAGAGAGATGCCCACATATGAGGGTTTACCTAATCTTGTGACCTTCCTAAGTGAGTTTCAAGGACTTGTAATAGAGTCACAATGCTTTTCTGCTTTATACCATGTACTAAAATCTATGTCCGCTACAAGATGGGGTACACACAAGCAGTCCATATCAGGATGGCCACAGTGCAAAAGGTTGATGAAAGTCAGATTCGGTGAATAAGTCACCACCGTGAGTCACAAGTACACAAGATTGTCAAACCTTGTCAAGCACATAAATCAGTGTCGCACCGCATTTGCAAAATACCCGCGACAGGAATGGGTCTGTCATTTCATTCACACATTGGAAATGACACCCCGAAGCTGGTATACATCTATGGAATTGCAACAAGGTACTCAGAATTGGGAATAGGTAGATAAATAGTTTGCGCACACATTTGAATTTGCTGATGAGAAACCTACAGTTGATGTTGCACTTCAAACGATAAAGGAGAATATATTTGATGAAATCCCTGTTGAGGAGGCAAATTCCCACTAGTTCAGCGCGACCATTCAACAATGGATGGCTTGCTATAATCTAGCCAGAGACCCAGATGATGATCCGGCTAACATAAACATACCAGAATCAGAGGGTACATGCGCAGTATAAGGAAGTGGTATTTCAAGCGACCAACTCCTTAAGCCACTGAAAATCAAGAAAGTAAACATTGGCTCACCAGAGAAGCCAAAGTTCGCCAATATAGGAGATTATTGGGACAATGAGACAGTTGCAAAGATCACATAATTGCTGCATGAGTTCTAGGATCTATTCCCTACCAAATTTTCAGAGATGAAGGGAATAGTTAGATATCTGGGGGAGATGAAAATACCCCTGAAACCAGATGCTAAACCAGTCAAACAACGACCTTATAGGTTGAATCCAAGGTATAAAGAAAAGGTAAAAGCTGAATTGGATCGCATGCTCGACGCAGGAATCATTGAAATTGTTGAGGAATCAGAATGGATCAATCCTATAGTGATCCAGGATAAGAAAAACACAGGTGAATTCAGGATCTGTGTCGACCTAAGAAAACTGAATGATGCATGCTTGCATGATCCATTCCCAACAACGTTCACAGATGAATTACTTAAAAGCGTTGGAGGAAAAGAGAAGTATTCATTCACCGACGACTTCTCTGGCTACCATCAAGTCAAAATCGCGAAGGAGGATCACCATAAAATGACCTTCGTCATATAATGGGGATCCTACTAGTATACGGTAATGCACTTTGGACTAAAAAATGCACCTGCTATTTTTTCTAGAATAGTAGTTTCTGCTTTTAAATATTTTATTCATAAGTTTCTTGAGGTCTACTTTGATGATTGGACTGTATTTGGTCTAGGAAGAGACCATATTGAGAGCTTGTGCATGATGCTGGGCCATTGTCGCAAGTATTAGATCGCGCTTAATTCCAAGAAATGTATTTTTTTTGCACCATTTGGTGTACTATTGGGTCATGTCGTGTGTCGCGATGGTATTTTGGTCGACCCAGTGAAAGTTGCAATTATCCTTGACTTTCCTCCACCTACATAAGTCATAAAACTCAGATCGGTGTTAGGGCACATAGGCTACTACACGAAGTTCATCAGAGGGTATCCCGAGATCACTGCACTTATGGAGAAGTTGTTAAAGAAAGATGCAAAGTTTCAGTGGGTGGAACCTTGCCAAGAAATCTTGGATAAGTTAAAAAACAAGATGGCCATTGCGCCAATACTTGTGTTTTTGGACTGGAAGAAGGAGTTCCATGTTCATGTCGATGCATCATTTGTCGTGCACAGAAGAGTTTTCACACAACTAGGTGAGGGTACGATTGGCCACCTTATTGATTTTTCTATCAGGAAACTATTGACAACAGATAAAAATTACACAACGACAGAGAGGGAAGGCCTCGCCATGGTATACATGCTGTAGAAGTTCTGACATTACTTGGGTGGACATTTCAAAATGTACACTGATCATTCAGATTTAAAATACCTAGTCAATAAACCAGTGTTGGGGGGAAGATCTGTCGATGGCTCCTCTTGTTTTAAGAATTTGAATTTGAGGTCATAGTTAAGCCTGGTCAAATGAATGTCGAACTTGACCACCTATTGAGGATATAAAGTGGTGAAGAACCAACCATTCTGGAGGATAAATTACTCAATGCACAACTATTTGCAATCCACATAATGGATGATCAGAACAAGGAATTTAACGCTGTCATCCACTTCTTGAGCACAGGATTTGCACCTGAAGGTTTCTCCACTAACCAGGAGAATCATCTTGTTGTCAGAGCTGCTGATTATACATTGATTGTGGGACATCTATACAAGCTAGGCGAGGATGAGATATTACGACGGTGCGTCTTTGACTATGAGCGACAATGGATAATGAGTGAAGCACATACCTGTGTCGCAGGAGGACACTATGCTGGAAAGGAAACTGTGCGCAAGATATTGCAAGCAAGCTTATGGTGGCCAACCATACATTTGGACACTAAGAATTTCTGTTGACACTGTGATATCTGCCAGAGAACCGAAAAGTCATTGCGTCACGACGATATGCCACTTGCATTGCAGATAACACTACAAGCATTCAAAAAATGGGCTGTTGATTTCGTCGGACCGATCAGTCCAACAGGGAAGAGGACTAATGTGTGTTATGTTATCACTGTGACAGACTACTTAACCAGATGGGATGAAGTTGCGCCTGTTAAAGATTGCACCGCTGTGACTTCGTTGAAGTTTTTATTTGAAAATGTGGTGCCCAGATTTGGTTGTCCGAAAATTCTCCTAAGTGACCAAGGTACGTATTTTGTTAAGAAACCCGACGGTTCCCTGGGACATAAAGTCTTCAGGAAGAAAACCCATACAGATAGTTATCTTGAGGCAGATTCCCATCATCATCCGGCTCAGAAACTAGGGATCATCAATACCCTGGCTATAAGAGCCTCCAGGATTTGTGATGTTGAACATCTCAAAGAAGAACAAGGCAACTTAGTTAGAGTTTTCAAAAACATCGGTTATAAAGATAATGACATTAGGAGAACCCTTAAAAAACCCCTAGGTAAACTAAAGAACCCCCACCAACGCAAAGACAAAAAGAAGGCTTATCTCCCTTACATTCAAGGTGTCACGGATAAGGTTTCCAAAATCCTGAAAAAGAAAGATATTCTCACAGCCTTTAAACCT
>LPNX010130515.1:98532-124874 GCA_001517045.1 Pseudotsuga menziesii
CTCCTTTTTAAAAAACTATTAACCTATTTGAAATTTTTTTTTAACTTATTAATAAACTAGAAATACTTTATAGATATTTTAATTATAAATAAGAAAAACCCTATTTTAATCCCTATTTTAAACCAGATTTTTAAACCTATATTTTCAATTTTGAAAAACCCTATTTTAAACCAGATTTTTAAACCTTAAAAATAAATAAAGAAATTTCAACTTAACTTTAGAACTTTTTAACCTTTTTATTATCAATGAATTTTTTAACATGTATTTTAACCTATTTAAAACAAATTATAATATTTTATTTATTAACCTTATACCTAGGACTAATTTAGAATCATATTGGAAAGTAAATTATTTCAATCTTTGTATAAAAATTTTTTAATTGATAAGAGAAAAAATTTTAACACTAGTTTGAAGCCCTATTTTAAGCCCCAAATAAATTATAACAATTTAAAAATAAATTAATTTAGAAACAAAAAACATCAAAATTAAAATTATACTAGAAATTAAATTAAATTTAGCTTAGTTAATTGAAAAACCCTACTTTAAGCCTTAATTTAAGCCATATTTTTAAACCTTTAAAATTAAATAAAGATAATTCAACTTGACTTTAGAACTTTTTAACCTTTTTATTATTAAGGAATTATTAAACATGTAATTTAACCTAATTGAAAACAAATTATATATTTATTAATTTTCCTTTCCTTATACCTAGGACTAGTCGGCTAAATTAAATTAATTATAAAACTTCACCAACCTGTATTTAAATCCAAAGCTGCAGCTTTACCATTCGAATACTTGTCCTGATGATGGTTCCAGATTCGGAATCGAAACGTCGACCTAAAAATGTCTACTGCGGATTGTCCGGAAAAACCCTACAAGAAAATGATTGCTGAGATTAATGCAGAGTTCCAGATCTAGCATAAGAAGATGACACCCTATCATCCTCAAGTGAATGGAATGGTTGAAGCCTTCAACAAGATTTTGGAGAATGCATTAACCAAAGTATGCAATGTGCACCGAGATGATTGGGATCAGAAATTTTTAGCTGTGCTATGGGCGTATCGCACAACTTGTAATCGACTGACAGGGCACACCCCATTCAGACTGGTGTGTGGACAGGAAGTTGTTGTACCAATGGAGTACATTATGCCGATCCTATGGATTGCTGCGTTGATGAAAATGACAGATGGAGATGTTGTCGAGCAAAGGTTGTCGCAGCTCATTTAGACGGAAGAAGAATGCTCCGTTGTAGGACTCCATTAGACTGTCGAAAAGCAGAGGTAGAAAGATTGGCATGATCATCATATCCGGATTAATCCATTCAAAGTCGGAGGACTTGTGCTGCTGTATGACAACAAATTTTTTAAACATCGAGGAAAATTAAAAACGCACTGGCTAGGGTCGTATTTGATCGTGCATATCACTGATGCGGGCGCAGTAAAATTGTAGAAACTGGATGGGACATATTTCATAGGTATGGTAAATGGAAGTCTCCTGAAACCTTACTATGATGGCCGTGACATGCCTGGGTAAGGTCGTGTCGTGCAAAAAAAAGAGAGAAGGGAGAAAGAAAACTATTATGTCGCACGTCTATGACAGAAACAGGTAAATCGCAGAAAAGAGTGGGCATGACTACTGGCCGTCATTAAATCCCGAATATAGGTGGTTATGACAGTGAAGCATCATTTATTCGATGAGATATGAGAACAATGACAACGTGCTTTTTGGTCCCATCAGCCATCCTCGTAATAATTTCCATAATTGTGCTGACATGTACAAGTCAGAACTTGAGTATATGAGTTAATGAGGAATGCGTCGATCGAGAAGCCCATGTGATTGACACGATGTCGATCTGTCATGCAATGATCACATGAGGCATGAGCGCACCTTTATAAATACGAGGCTTCACCACCAAGAATTATTTTACGTGCACAGAGAGAGCTAGAGAGAACCAGAGCTGATAGTTAATAGAGCCAAAACCCATAGTCATAGATATTTCCAGTGCCAGTGAGCTATCAGATGTAACCATCACCTCATTGTGTCCGATCGAAGAAGAAATTGCATTGCAGGAAGTACAGTAGCCAGAACAAGAACCAAAAGCGATGGCACGACCAAGGAAATAACTAGTTCCTACCGCCGGTTCGGCCCTTGTTCCACCATTAGGCTAAGGCCCTGTGTTGAACCCCATTCAGAATCCACCCATTGCAGGTCCATGACCAGTCGTACCACCGAGAGAGGCTCCAAAATTGTCCAAGCCAAAGATATCAAAGAAATGTAGGGCTAAGGCCGTTGTGGATATGCCTATTGAGGACATGCTAGAGGAGGACGCACCAGACCCACCATCTTGCAGAGACGCTGGTGCCATTGTGGAAGAGTAGAACTTTCCACATTATGTCCAAACAAGGAGAGGTGACACGAAGGAGGTGAAGCTTCCGAAAAAGCATGCTCCTCCTTAGCAACAACCCAGATCCCCACTGGTGTACCCCTGTTGATGGGCATACTGCCAAAGCTGGGCAAGATGCAGTTTGAGGATTTTGACACCCACAAGCAGGTGGGTTTAAAAAGGAAAAGCTACATAGTTATGCTTCTAGTCATGATGCATGAGCCCCAACTCCTAGTACCAATGGAGTGTGCGAGCGGTGTCGATAGCGTGGGATTGTTAAACTTGTTGCTCATACTGCACTTTGGTCGGAGCACACAAGTAACCAGTACATATGTGAGACATCTCCTTGTCTATTTTCATAGTGAATGTTTATGGCTTGATCGACCCTACCTTGTCGATGTCGAGCTCATCTCGTCGATAATGGGTCTGCCGAAGGTCGGAGGCGACCCTACGCCATACCTACACCCAAACAGAGATACGACCAAGATGAAGCAAAAATATAATATTTAGTGTGTAGGAAGGGGATTCCCTATTTCCCTTATAGAGGACAACATGGTAAGGTTTGCATCAAAAATCTTATCTTGCAAGCTGTTGCGCAAGATGAGACCCACTAAGTGCACCGTCGGGGCGATAGAAATCGTAGAGCAGTGCGCGGCGGGTGTAATCTTCAACTGGTCACAGTACCTATTGAACGAGCTCATAGATGATGCAGAGCAGGAACAAGAAGACCCTAAGAATAAATTCCACTACTCCTGGCTACTCATTCTGATTTCCTTTATTCTGTGGTCCAAACCACTGGACTAACAGCCAATGATGTCCCAGTGCCTTGCCTTGGTGCAAAGGATTAGAACCTTTGGTAGGACAAGGAGGACAAGATTCTATAGACCGATAATAATATTGAGTTCTTTCTGCATGGTGAGGCACTGCGCGATGTAATAAATAAGTCGCACAGGGTAAGGGCCACGACGATACAGAAATACACAACATTCATAAACTTCCAAGCCGGTGTCCACAATGTTATCTTAGAGCCATGGCAGGACCCAACCAAGCAAGCGCACCAGGAAGGGTTTATGATCACGGATGCCGATGTGGACACAGCCATCCAGGATTGGCTGACAGAATGGCACAGCCCAGTCAAGGAGCAGATGGACCAAGGAGGAAACCAGGGAGGAAATGGCCAAGGGAATGGTCAGGTTCATGACCAAGATGATGGGAAATTCAATGACGGTGGCAACGGGAAAGACAATATGTCACCAAGCTCCGACAATGACGATAGTGAGCGAAGAAAAGATGATGATGATGATATTGATGATGTATCTGAAGGCACACCTACTGATGAGGATGTGAAGAAGGCCCACGAAGAGGCGTGCAACATAGAACAACATCAACCGTAGCATAAGAAGTGAAAAGTAGACAAATCAGCTAACACGGTTAACTTAGCCGAGGAGGACATAAGCCTGTTGTCTGATGCCATTACAGAGGTTGCAAAGTCCAAATTGAAGGGCCTAAGTAAGAAACAACTGCGACTGACTGACAAACTAGTAGACCATATCAATACCTTGACTGACGTTATTAATGAGGTAAAAAACACAGTAGAGGCTGAGACTTTCGACTGGACCCTAGCGACATGCTAGTAACACCGCTACTGTTCCCGCTGGTAAAAATAGACATCCAGGAAAGAGCAATGGAAATAGGGACACCTGAGTTTGATAATGTCGTCCATGGGTTTGAAACGCTATATGTGGACTTCTTTAAACTCACACTAGCTGAAGTCTATGTTGTGCAGCATGCGACTGCAGCCAAGATACGGATCCGAGAGAATGCTCTTGCCTATCAGGAAACCAAGTAGAAAATGAAGGCGAAAGAGTGCAAGACCCTCCTTAGAGAAAAAGAGCAGGAATTGAGGCCAAAGAACAGAGCCAACTTACACTTGATGAAGCCATTAAGGAAGCAGTCACATAGTTTTCTTTAGAAGAAGGCCAAGAAGATGCAGACACGACCACAAAGGTAGCATGTCTATCTCAGATTGCTACAACCTGAGGAAATAGGTCAAGGAGTTACAAGTGTGGAAGACACCAAGAACACCTCCTGAGGTGCTTGAAGAGCGCAACAAAACAATGTCTGAGGCTGTTGCAAGGATAAGCGAAGAAGAAAAACTCTGCACTAAGGCTGTTAAAGCCATTTCTGCGATGTGGGAAGCGCTTCTAGAGGATGAGTCTATGGAGAAGATAAAGGAAGATGCACAACAAGTTGATGAGAAAATCACCACGGTAAAGACATAGAAGAAAAAGTTGTCGCTGAAGGAGAATGTTACAAATATCGCCGAGGTAAAGCAACTCCAACAGGAAGTCCAATATCTCCGCGACCAATAGCGGACTAGGAATGATGAATTAGCAGCACACCAGTTGGAAGCAACACGTGTTACAGGGCTTATTCAACATATACAACAGAAGCTTCAATACATCACGCAGTCATTAGAGGCAGGACCCTCAGAACATATCAGTTTCGACCGTGTGGAATAGTTGGCTAAGCAAGCTAAGGAGGTCAGCGCGGACGTTGCACAGGTGTAACAAATTTTGCAGGATTTTTAGGACAAGGTTGGTCCTATGGTGCAGCCTGCGCCAGAGGCATGAGTTTTACATAACCCTAAATTTTGCAGATGCATCATTTTTTCTTATTGGCTCGAGACGAGCCACATGTGAGTGTTGGGGGCTTGTTTGGCTAGGAAAAGTACACAAGGAAGAATCTGATGCACAAGCGTAGGAGGAAAAGAGGGCGCATGATGGAGGAAAAGAAGCCCAAGGAAGAAGCACGAGCGCAGAGCAGAAGAAGATGCGACGAGGAAAAAACACATACATAGTCGGTGGAAGAAGCAGGTAGAAGAGTAAAGGATGGACAAGTGAAAGTCAAGGAAGATCGCAGAAGGACGAACCAATGAAAGACTAAACGACAATTTTGCGGCTAGTTATGACCTGTACAGATAGGTTGAAAGATGTTTCCGCGGCTAGTTATGGCTGTGATTAATGTAATGGAGGAATTTTGCGGCCAAGTATGGCCTGACATTAATGTAATATAAGATATTTTGTAGCTACTTGCGTCTGTAATAACTGACCTGTACTCAGTTCACCCTATGTGGTCTTGTAAACACTATAAATAGGAAGAACCTGCTCTGTATAAGGGTTAGATTCAGTTCGGTAGTTCAGAGAGTTAGCTAAAGGAAGTTGTTAGTTCATTGTTGACTTAGAAGATGATTCTAGTAGAAGTAGAAGGTTGTTGAGCCGTGGATCTGTAGCTGAGTGCACATACCGTTTTGTAGGAGTAATCTGCAGCTGAGTGCGCATACAGTAAAGTAGAAGAGTCAATCCAGGCTGTGTGTGGATCAATAGGAGTAGATAGAAGCAATAAACTAGAGAGCATAAGAGCAAGAAGATTGAGCTAGATAGACATATCTTAATATCAGTCTGCAAGTCATAGACTACAAGGTGCTAACTATATTTCTCATGCCAGATGAAGAGCACCTTGGTGGTTTTTCCTAGATGGGTTTCCACGTTATTTCTTATGTTAATGAATGATTGGATGTTGTGTGGAATGTTTAATGGTTAATGTTGAATATTGGTTAACTCTCATTATTTAGGGTTATTGTTTGAATAAATGTTTAAAGCATTGTCGACATGTTATGTATGATTTCATGGTTAATCTGCTAAGTTATAATAGAAGTCACACACTGTTCATTATAAGCAAGGAATTAGCTGTGTTGCACAGTTGCGCCGGTTGTTAAGTGGTCAAGCACAAGGTTGCGTTGCACGTCAATTGTGGCACCCAGTTGCACCTCTGTCGCATAGTAAAGACTCCATCCCTCCATCTTCGTCGAGCGCCTTGGCCGCACGCCAAGGGACTATCATCCCTCGTCAATTGCGGAAACATGGTTCTGGAAGTTACACATTAAGATATCTCGGGTGAGATTGCGCTTGCCTCGCGGGTGTTTTCGATTGAGCTTGCTCCGTCGGACCAATGTCTTTTGGTGTTTTGTTGGTATTGTGTTGTTGTTGAACCTCGGGTCGAGACAAGAAGGAAGATTAGGCCAACAATTACAAATAGTGTTTATTTTGTAAGAGAGTGTTTGTTTATTTTGTATTGGACCTCATTGCAAAGAGTTTTTATTTTGTAAGAGAGTGTTTGTTTATTTTGTATTGGATCTCATTGCAATGCAAAGAATGTTTATTTTGTAAAAAACCTCGTTGCACAAAGAGTGTATTGGACCTCATTGCGAAGAAAGTGTAGTGCTTGTTAAGAGAAGAGTGTTTATTTTGTGAAAAACCTTGTTGCACAAAGAGTGTATTGGACCTCATTGCGAAGAAAGTGTAGTGTTTGTTAAGAGAAGAGTGTTTATTTTGTCAAAAAAACCTCGTTGCACAAAGAGTTTATTGGACCTCTTCTCTTTGTATTGGACCTCATTGCGAAGAAAGTGTAGTGTTTGTTAAGAGTGTATTGGGAGAAAGCGTAGTGTTTGTTGTTAATTTTGAATTGGACCTCATTGCAAAGAGTGTTTATTTGTAAAGGACCTAGTTGTAACATATCTTCTGATAAAGTTGAACACCATACAAATTATACTTCGGCAACGTACTATCCACCTGCTCTTGCCATGATCGGAGAATAACTGGTCTTCAACGTCCTCACCTCTACTAGTAGGTGCATACCGGTAAGTTGTTTGGTATTTATATGCATATGACATAGTTTTGTATATGCAATGTGGGATAAAAGTTGAAATATAGTTTTGGGAAAATGTTATAAATTCATTGCATGGCGCCGTATGACTATGAGGACGTCTGATGTGTCAAAGTTATGTTTCATATGAAATGATGTGTCATATGACTTGACTTCACCGGTAAATGGACGCTCGAATTGGCAACTCATGTGGCTTGTAGTATAACTGGCATCTTCGGAATGGTAGATAGAAACTGTTGTCTGAATTGGCGAGGACGATGGTCAATTTTTGGCGATACATGCCCACTGCGATCTGCTAATGGTCCCATGAATTAACATTATTCATTTGGTTCATATTCATTTGTTGTATGCATTGAATATATGCTTGGAAATCCATTGATTAAGTTATGGGTTTTGATGAAATGTTTCGATGGTGGACACCTGTCAATCAACTTACAATCTTTGTGGATAGTGGTGCATGGAGAAAGGTTATTCGTTTAACCATGGGTGAATTTGATAATGGCTCTACTCCTGTGAGTTATTACAAACTTTTTATGTCCAGTTTATTTCAAGAAAGAATTTGTGGTTGGGTTAAAGATTTTTCGCACTGTACTCTTTAGCTTTCACGACGTTTTTTGATAATTAAGTATGTATAATGAAACTGATGGTTTATCTACTATACAGTGGTTGGTTTATCTACTATATAGTTGTTTGAATTCGATTGTTTCATTGCTGTCAAACACTAAATTCATTCCTATTCATTCCTTCTTGCTATCATTACACGCTTATAAAAATACATATATTCTCAAATTAATATTGTGTGTATCATTCGAGTTTTGGTTGATGGCTCCATCACCCTTGATGAGTAAGCCTTTACTCAATCGATGAAGGCCTTCGCCTTGAGACCAAGCTACAATCTTTTCTATATCAAATGATATTGTTTCTCTATTACTATTATGAACTCATCACTGCACTTGTCCATCTATATTTCTATGAATACATTTGGAAGGAAACCATGTGACTTTGTCTTGTCTTGTGTAAGAAATAAATATTAAAAAGTTATCATTAATAAATGATAATAAAATAAATGTTAATTAATTAAGTTAACTAAAGGACATATCTTTTAGTGAATAGTCACTATGTAAGGTCTATATATGAGCTGCTTTATCATTGTTAAATCATCATTCATATTTTTAAACACATTACATATTATTTTCAAAATGGATTATACTTATTTACCTTTTGGATAATTAATTATTGTGATTAAGATATGATCACAACATTGACATCAGAGCAAAGTTACATGATCTAACCATTGGCCATCATTTCAGAGCTTCTCTAGTCGACGTTGTCTTTGACGATAACTTGGTAACTGGCTATTCCCTCACACCACACCCTCTCCTCGACCCAACTTCTCCACACAGTTCTCTACCTCCTTCATATGCCCCCCCCCTCTCTTCCACACCCTTTGTTGTACCCTACTCATCCCCCACACCCTACTCTACCACGGTCTTACAGTTCCACCACCCCACACCACTGCTCCACGTTGCTATTCCACCCCCAATTTCCTCCTCTCCTCAGCCCAACCATACTCCCTGCATTATTCCCCCTACATTTTCTCCACCTACATCCATCGACTCGTGCCTCCTGAGTGCTCATTCCACCTGCTCTTCCTTAGGCCATGGTGCATCCTCTTTGTAATGTGTGCCTCCTGTGCATTCTTCCCACATGCATTTCTCCATCCACTCCAACACACCCTCGCTCCCATTCCCACCTATATTTCCTCCCATCTCCTCCTGCGTTGCACTTCTCTCCCACAATGATGCTCCACCTTTTTGCACTCCTACTCTCTCCCTTCAACCTGCATGCCCCCTTCCTTGTCCAACTAACCACCCCCTACAACTCCTTGCAACACCTTGCTTATTCACTGCATCCACACTACACAGTGCCCTCCATTTCATTTCCCTCCTCCACCTTCATTTCCCACTATCGCGTCATCTCCCTCTACAGTGCCACACCCCATCCACCCTTCTTGTCTCTCATTCCATCCCTCCACCATCGCAACCTTCCACTCTCCTCCTGCCTGTTTAAAACCCTGGTTTCCATTCCATTAAAAAACTCCAACTTCACACCATTACAACCATAACATAATTATAATAACATCATTATTATTATAATATTTAAACAACTTATAATAATACATTATTATTATTATATTTAATAATAATCGTTATTGCTATAAAATTTTTAATATTAATAATAGTATGGTTATTATCAAAATTTTAATAATAATAATAATAATAATAATAATAACAATTATTATTATTATTTAATAATTGTATTTATTACAATTATTACAAAAAAGGGAAAAGAAGACAAAAGTCAAAGTCAAGGAAATGCTTACAAAAGGACTATATTGATTGCTCAGTGCACTTTGTTCGTGACCATTTATCGTTGAAGAAGTTGAAGAACATGGAAGCGAGTTTGTAGTTATAAATAAAAGAATTAGAAGCTAAACTAAGACATTATCGAAAGGATAATAAAGAATTTCAAATCACGACTGAATGTTAAAGAAATAATCTTCCTTAGTACCTTAATGATCTGCCTAGGAGACATAATCATTTTCCTTGTGTTTATGTTCTATGGTCTAACTTAGGTTATACTCATCAATACTGGTCAAATAGGTGATTCTGGCTCATTAAATGCAGTTGAGGCATTCTAGTTTGAACATCTTGACATTTCAGAATGTGCATTAATTGCAAACCACTTCCAGCTTTGACTAGGGGCGCTAGTATGTGTGAAAGTGATTTTTTGTGGTCTCCTTGGCATTTATTTTCCTCCTAGAGATTCCTCCACTCACCAATGCTCTCTCCCATGCTTTCCTTCCCACATTTATGACCCAGGCATGCTTTTTACCTATTCACACATGTTCACACTGTTGGAATATATTATATTCATTGGAAGGTAATAATGTCTTTGTATTATGTCGGAAGTTGTCTACAATTTTATGTAAAAGAGTAATATATTTAATCCATAGTTATATGGTGTTGTTTTTACTTATGTAGAGTTTTTGTCCATGGTATTGTATTAAGAGATGTTATTTTGGAGAATTATATTATCCTACATGCAATATATGAGAGTAATTCCTCCTCATCTCTTAGTATATAATAGGGTCAAGTGAGTCTCTACATATCATGTATTCTTGATGTAGTAGTGGTACTATTGTGACATTGTTGTACATCATCTATATTCTTTGGGGTATTTGTGCTTTGCTCTCTTGTAAGATTGGAGAAGACATTCTAGAGATAATAGAAGACTACCTTCTCATGGATGTAACCCATTAGGGTGAACCACATATATTAGTGTTCTCTTGTCCTTTTCTTTTCCTGTTTTTATCTTTTATGATGTGTTGTTGGTTGCTTAGATAGGTTAACTAGTTTAGCTTGACTCTACTATTCTAACATGGTATCAGAGCAGGTTGTTATGATGTAGTACCTTCTATAGCTTTCAATCAATAACGATTATCATTTGGGCATTGTCATTTTGTTGTAGGTTTGCTTTCTATCTGGTAGCCATTAGGCTTCTCTTTAGATCTGGGCATATTTCTGCATTTTTTTTTACCCTAACCCTAACTTGTTGTGTAAGATTTTTGCAGAATTTTTTCAAGAGTTTCTTGATGTTTTTTCTATAGATCTACATGATTTCGGGGCTCTCCTTAAGTAGATCTTTCTTCCAATTATTAAAAACAACAGTTATAAAAAAGGGCCGTAACTTGGTCAGTTTTTACCGGATTTTTTTATTATGACCTGTTTTTGGAATCGGAACAACCATTCTGGATCTACTGGCGTGAACAAAATAGAAAACTGGGCATTTCTGGGCTTCCTTTCGGTAATAAAAATGACAGTTATAAAAAAGGGCCGTAACTTGGTCATTTCTTACCGGTTTTTTTTATTATAACAGGTTTTTGGAATTGGAAAATCCATTCAGGATCCACTTACGCGACCAGAACAGAAGATTGGGCTTTTCTGGACACATTTTTTTCACAGGGTTGCAAGTGAAAGTTTCTCCTCTTTTCTTTACTGTGTGTCTAACTGTGCTTTTGCAGATTCAGACCAGTAAAGTGTAACTGTTTTCAAGTTCTTTACTGTTTTTCTGTCATTTTTCAGTATTAGGGTTTCTTATTTCTTGACAAAATTTCACTCATTATGTCTTCTGAAGTAGCTTCTGTTCCTGAATTAGTTGGTTCTAACTATCTTGCCTGGAAGAGAAAGATGATTGATGTTCTTAGGAGTAAGAATCCTTGGAGGCTAGTTAATGGTGAACACAAGACACCTACTGCTGCTGATGATTTGGCTATATGGGAAGCTAAATGTGATCAAGAAAGGGGGCTCATTGGTCAAACTGTTGCAGATAGTCTTCAAGTAAGTATTGAGGTAGAAGACAACCCGGTTCAGGTATGGAAAATTATTTCCTCTTTATTTGATAAATCTGATGATGTTTCTGCATATTATCTTGAAAAGGATATCTTTGACCTCGAACCTGCTGACTTTGAAAGAGTTGAGCTATATCTTGCTGAATTGAAAACTTTAATTGAGAAATTAAATAGTTGTGGTAAGGATTACAAGAAAACTAACATTGCTCTTATTATTCTTGTAGAACGTAAAATTTCATATTGTTTTGATATGTTCATCCAAACTAGGAATAGAGCTCTAGAATTGTCTCAAAGTACTACGAAGCAAACTTTTGATGATTTTTGTAAAGGATTGATCAATGAGCAAGAAAGGTTAATTGTTTCAGGACAACTCACACCTAATAAATCTATAACTGCACTTAATAAGAATCATAAGAAAAGTTTTCATAATGCTAAAGGTTCTAATCCTTCTAATACTAATTTTGGACATGCTTCTCATGCTTCTAATGGAAATAGTCACAACAGAAGAAAGTGTATGATCCTTGTAAACATTGTGGTAAAACTAACCATCCTGAAAAGAATTGTTTTAAAGTAAAACGTTTGATGGCTAAAGCTAAAAAGAAAACCTCTAATTACTCTCAAGTAGCTTTATGCGCATCTATTGTTTTGCCTAATAATTCTTCTTCTAACGTTGAATGGATAATGGATTCTGTTGCATCTAAACATATGACTGGTGATGCTTCTTTATTTACTTCTTATGATTGTAGAGGTTATCTTGTTCCTACTTGTCTCTAACGTTCTTATACAGAAGCATTGACATTTTCAGGGAATTCATCTCTTTCATATTAACATCATACTAATTAGAAATGCACCTATGCTTCAGATTAGTTGCTTGATGACTAAATTTTCATATATTGAAGTGAAATCTTTGGCTCACTATTTATATGTTGTGGCTCACACTTAATGTGTAAAAGTAACTTCATTTTCCTTAATGAGCATGTTAATCTTTTATTTGATCATATTATGTTGCCATTCCTTTATATGATGTTTGCTAACCTTTGGTATACAGGCATTTTCATTTATGTATGAGCAATTTTGTTTTATGATCTTTATATGCTTTAATCTTGAAAGTTCTTGTGCATATAAGTTCTCTGTTTAAGATTTCACCTTATTCCAGGAATAATTTAGCACCATATTCTACTGTTAAAGTCATGATATTCATCTGTATGATATCATTTTCAATGTATAGATCATTGGGGTCTTGTTTCTTCGATGTTTGAGGTATTCTACAATTATTTATATTGCACCTTGATTGGAAGAATGCCTGCTATTCGCATGTGTATTGGCCATCTGAGTTTTTTTTTGTACACTGTTGTGGTATTCTTATCCACACGTTTTATTGTATTGACCGTTAGAAGGTATCTGTACACTGGTGTGGATGTTATATCAGAGTTCTTCAACTATCATGTATGGTTGTGATGATTCTTGTGGTGATCTGGGCATTTTGTGATTGGATTCCGTCACATTTTCTCAACATTTTATTGTTGGGTCTTTCATCGTACAACCTGGTTCATGTGCACTTTCATGATTCAGTGAGAAGCGATTGTTCATCGTCAAATTCCATCACTCGAAGTGTTCTTCTTATTTACAACTTTGGTTCTTCTGGAAGTTGTCATCAAGGGGGAGCAGTAATGACTCCTTCCTTCCTTAGTGTTAGTATGGGCCCTTCTCCCAACCATTATTAAGGGGGAGTGTTGGAATATATTATATTCCTTGGAAGGTAATAATGTCTTTGTATTATGTCAAAAGTTGTCTACAATCTTATGTAAAAGAATAATACATTTAACCCATATTTATATGGTGTTGTATTTACTTGTGTAGAGTATTTGTCCATGGTATTGTATTAAGAGATGTTATTTTGGAGAATTATATTATCCCACATGCAATATGTGAGAGTAATTCCTCCTCATCTCTTAGTATATAATAGGGTCAAGTGAGTCTCTACATATCATGTATTCTTGATGTAGTAGTGGTACTATTGTGACACTTTTGTACATCATCTATATTCTTTGGGGTATTTGTGCTTTACTCTCTTGTAATATTGGAGAAGACATTCTGGAGATAATAGAAGACTACCTTCCTGTGGATGTAACCCATTAGGGTGAACCACGTATATTGGTGTTCTCTTGTCCTTTTCTTTTCCCGTTCTTATATTTTATGATATGTTGTTGGTTTCTTAGATAGGTTAACTAGTTTAGCTTGACTCTACTATTCTAATATGGTCTCCTTGGCATTTATTTTCCTCCTAGAGATTCCTCTACTCACCCATGCACTCTCCCATGCCTTCCTTCCCACATTTATGACCCAGACATGCTTTTTACCTATTCACACATGTTCACACATGGTTTCATGACTATTTGGTTAGATTT
Source organism: Pseudotsuga menziesii (assembly GCA_001517045.1). Lineage (NCBI taxonomy): Eukaryota > Viridiplantae > Streptophyta > Pinopsida > Pinales > Pinaceae > Pseudotsuga > Pseudotsuga menziesii. The sequence goes on from LPNX010130515.1 coordinate 112,460, forward strand.
GGGAGCCTATTGGTCAACCTAGGGGAGTTTAGGGGTCAAATCCAAGCCTGCCACTTGTATGCATTCACACGGGCTCCATGGGCTCACGAATTTTTCCTAATGTATTATAAATTTGTACTATAACAAATACAAGATGTACAGTAATAATATGATCAAATATTAACACCATTCACATGTGCTATTCCAACTATTTTATGTCTCTTTTGTTGTTCTCTTGCACATTTTGTCAAACACTTTGAGTGTGAATATTGCTCTAGCTCCTAGATATCACCGAGAAGCAAATTCTCACATGGTATCAGAGCTAGTTGGAGCTGCAAACAAATATTGTGAGGTTTGAGTTGTTGTTTATGGCATATTTCCAAAAACATTTAGTGTTTTTTTTGTAGGTTTAACATCATTTTTGTCACAGGTTGCGCACAAAAAATTGAGAAAACTAGAGAATTGCTTACTCCATTCAATTATTTTGAATGGAAGGCTGATATGGTCATCCAGTTGAGGTCCAAGGGCCTCTACAGGGTCACCATGGGGACTGAACTCGAGCCAAATTATTCCGTGGAGAAAGATAAGTATTTTAATAGAGTTGATGAAGCGTTTGTTATGCTCTACCTTAACACTTCGAGGGATATCCTCTTTCATGTTGAAAGTATTGGCACACCCAATGAAGTTTGGCTCAAGATTGAGTCACTATTTGGGAAGACAGATGAAATGAGAATCAGCTTGAGAACGAGCTAATCTCCATGAGCCCAACTCACTATGAGACCATTGAAGACTTCTATATCAAGTTTAAAGTGCTACTACTTCAGTTGAAATAATGTGGCATAGAGAAGAAATAATATCATCTTATCTTGTCCATCCTTTATAAATTAGGGACTGAGTATTCTGTGTATGTTTCAACATTCCACTCAAGCAGACTTACAACTAGAAATTGGAAGATTCTTGCGCTAGCAGATTTCATGGAGTCTTTGAATCATGAGAAGGACAAGCTCATAGAAATGGGTACTATCAAATCTAAATAACAAGTCCTTGCTGCTGGTGTACCAAATAAAGCCAAAGGAAAGAAGAAATATTTGAAGCAAAAAGAGATAGAGAAGAAGCAGTCAAGTTCAAAAAGCTCCAGTTCTACTGATGGGAGTTCGATATCTAGGAGGAGAAAAAAGAGAGAAAGACCCACATGTGGTTATTGCAGAGGTTCACATCTTGAAATATCTTTCTTCAGAAAGGATATGGACATCATGACCAAACTCCTTGATGAGAACCATATTTTGCAAGAAGATGGGAGTGCAAGCAAGGAAGTGGTAAGCCTGAGCATGCATTGAGTGCATGAGTAAAACCCATTTCTGATGTCTTTATTTTTGATTTACATTCTGATATATCAGAATCTAAATCCTCCATCCCTTCCTTGGAATAAACCCCAGTCAGTTCATCAAAGCTTCCTCCCAAAACTAGTAGTTTTTTGCTAGTTTCTGACACGTCTTCTGAAAGATATTTCCCATTCTGTTTCTGAAGGAGATATATAGGCTTATAGACATCCTATTACAGTCCTTGACTAATTTCCCCAACCATTTCATGACCAAAATACCCAACAACCCTCAAGTTCACTAGTTGTAAATTCTGAAAATTTCCTAGTTTCCAATGCTATGTCTTTTGTATATGTTGTTGTCATGTCTTGTATGCCTTTCATTGGTTGGAAAACCATATCATTGGCCTTCATGGGAATTTTGTTCCATATGTATGGATTTGCTTTTACAACCCATGGTTCAAATCTCAAGTTTCCAAACCTTCCAGGTTCACTCAATTGCAATTGTGATCTAGTTGCTCACTATTCTCTCTCTATGGACACATTTACTCATGGGGACACCATACCTTTGATATTTTCTATTGTGTATGTCATATATTATGATATTTCAGAGCCTCATGAGCTTTGATACAGAGTTATGAATGTGCTTCATCAAATTGGGAGGAAGATTCATGGTTTTATTCATGACATGGAAGCTACACATGATGCAGATTTTGTTGAATCATTTGATGTTATTTGGGAAATAATTTCTAGAGATATATTTTCCATGGTTGATTATGATATTATATCAGATTATGATTGAAAAAATACATTCTTATGAGTCCCCTCCATCATCAAATGATGACCATCAAAGGGAATCCCCACATGATCTTTGTTTACAACACTTTGATGCATTGATGCATGATCTTGGCATCCACAACATCTTCACCAAGTCCATCACCAAGAAGTGAAGAAGAGGACCTGTTGAAGACCTTTTTTGTTCATCTATGTCATATCCATTTTTGAGGGGAGGTTTTGTCCCATGATGTTTTCCTCCTTACCTTGGTTACATGGATTAATAAAATTTTGTTGTAAAAGGTGACTTGTGCCTTAGTTGCCAAGGCCTTAATAAATCATTTTGAATAAGTTGTACTAAGTTAGGATTAAGGGGAAGTGTTTGAGAAATAATCTATATTAGTACCTGTTGCTGCTGCAACTACTTCCTCAACATATTTTACATTTTAGGGCCCCTCCTTATATTTTGATCGTAAGCTTCCTTAGACAAGTTCTCCTTCTTGAAGAATTCATCCTAACACTTATTTTTCTCTTTGAGTCGAGCAATAAAGTTTTTTTCACTAAGTTTAAACTCAGGTTTTTCTTTCGACATATCGGCAAAACTCAACGAGTTTTGCTGACACATCAAAAGAACTCAGTGAGTCTCACCGACAGGTCAGGTCCATTCATTGAGTTTTGTAGACACATCAGAGCAACTCGGAAAGTTTTGCACATATTGGAAGAACTCAATGCGTTTTGCCGACACAGTCGCAAATCACTGGCGAGTTGCTTCCGATTATTTTTTGCTGAACTTGTTTTGTTTACAAGTTTTTGAAGTTTTTCTAACCAAGTGAAGAAATCCATCAGAAGAGTTCATTGTGTTTCACCAACGTATCGACAGAACTCAACGAGTTTCGTCGATACATCGGAATAACTCAGTGAGTTCCACCGACACATAAAAATTCATCGAAAGCTTTCTTTAAGTTGTGCTGACACTCTAAGTCTTTCAGTTTTTCCGCTGCGCTTTATCAATCACAAGTTTTCAATGAGTTTTTCGTCATTGATATCAGAAAATCTTATTAAGTTTTGCTGACACTTTAAAGATCCATCAGAAGATTTTAATAAGTTTTCATCGACACTGTCGGCGAAACTCATCATTGCTCGCTGAAAGTATCACAAAAACTCATGTTTTAATGTTGATGTATCGAGAAAACTAAGAGAAAACCACCTACATATGTCGACGTTGCGCGACGAATTTTCAGAGTTGGAGCCCAAACAATGTTTTGAACCCGTTACATTAAGTACTTCTCAACCACAAAATTAATGACCATTTTGGTGATATATATACGGTGATTTGTTTTTTATTTTCCACCGCAAACCCCGTTTTGGAGATCCCAATAGCCAACAAAAATTTGGAGCTTTCACACCATTACACCCAAAACCGTACTCGTTGCGACAATTGACAGGTAGGTGCATGGACCTATCCTCTTGTCCTTTTGTTCTTCTAGAATTTTAACAGGCTATACATGGTGTTGGTTTAGGTTTTTTGAGTGTTTTACCATGGATTATGCACTAAGGTCACTTCTGGCCATATGCCCCGCGTCTTGCGTATTGTTTGGGTTGAACATGTCGGTAAATGAATATGCGATAAAGGGGAAACCCTTTGGCGATTTAGACTCTGAGAGTTGCTACGCTTCAAAGCTTCGGGATGGGTTTTCTCCTCAACCCGTGTGTTCAAAGATGCGTTTCCTATGATATTCCTTAGGGCCAACACTATTATGTAAAAGGATTTTCAAGGGTCCGAGGCACAACCTAGGGCTTTACAGTACCCCAAATAATCCTTGGTTTTGGGTTTATTGAGTCATTGTCATGTTTCACCGGGTTATTCTTTTATGTTTGACGGAATTAGTGGGAAGAAGTCTCGATGTTTTAATGATTTTGAGCTTGATAAACAAAAGGATGAAAGTAGAACTTGTGAACTCTTCAAACTTTGGTAATATCAATTAACATTTATGCATTAAATAATAAGTGGTGAAATGTTCAGCCTTCATTGTATTGACCTATTCAGAAACAAGAAAAAGGATATATGGCAATAGAGGTGTAACTCACAAAATGACACATACACATATGTTGATAAGTTTCAATTTAAGGTTTATAAGCACACACCCTTGCTACACGAATAAAATGACTAAGCAAACTCTGAGGAGTTACCTCTCTTCACCTAACAAGACTGTTTCTAAATGGCTAGTAAAGGAATGGTAAATACAAATCTGTTCTCTTTTATCATATTAGATACTGATTGAAATCTAATTTTAAAAGAACATTGATTTAGATATTTAAACAACTTGGCCTCATTTCAGGTTATTTTATTCTAATACAAAATTCATGTTGTTTTAAGTTATTCAAGATAACCACTGTATTACTAAGACCATGTTCATGTCACAACTTCCACTCTCACTAAGAAGGATTACTTCCTAAAATACAATTAGGAAACGATAAAATCACATCATTCCTAAAAAGGGTGGCAAGAAGAAATCCAAAGTCAATGAGGTTGATTCAGATGTGGAGATTATCTCCAAGACTGAGATCACATTTGAGGACACCAGGGAAATCACAGGAGCTGACCAGGAGTTCAAGTGGGGGAGATATATCACATGATTAGAGACCAGAATGTCCCTGACATTGGTTTAGAAGAAATGTCCTTATATGAAAATATAAAGAAATCATGCATTAATAAGGCAGTGACACGCCCAGAGTTGTTCCCATGTGCATAAGTCATCACATAGATTTGATCCCATACAAGCCCCACCAGAATGATTATTTCCAATATAGAGGGGGAATCTTTTGCTTCTTTCACTCCAGCTTACATAGCCATGGCATGCAAATTTCCACCTTGCAGGTTATGATGAATGACGAATGGGTTAACAAAGTAGATTTGGATATTTTGGAATGTTCCAAGAAGATGATGATAGCAGGAAGACAACTACACCAAGAGGAAACCAATGAGTATGAGTCTGCAAGCTTATGCCCTCCTTTCAGGATCATAGCCTTGATGCTGAATAGGATATTCAGTCGGGAAAATGGAAGGATGTATAAACTAAGTTGGATCCCATTGATTTATTATGTGTCCTTTGAAGGAACAATTTTAAATTTGGTTGATATCATATCAAGTACCTTATCATCCTGTGTAGCTTTGCACAGGGAGGGATAACTCAGAAGAGGTCAAAATTCTACATGGCCTCCTACCTGATTGACTACATCCTGTGTAGACACCCATTCCCAAAGATAGGATGCACTTGGATACACACTGAGTCCCCTATATATGCTGCTTATCAGGTCCTCTGGGAACATAGGTATGCAAGTTTCTACAAGCTGATATGTGAAGATTTTTTGATGCCCTTGTACGAGCTGATATTACTCAAAGAGCCAAATTGCTTGTTAGATAATGCCATGGAAGTTATTTGCGAATATGGGGATTATTATTTCTCTCAGGAAGGAACTTACCTGAGTATGTATGGAGGTTCTAAATCCCCATCATTGCTGCCGAAATATGCCATGGACTATGTAGTTCACAAATAAGCAGTTAGGAAGTTATTCATAAATGGAGTAGGTAAATTCCTCTTCGACATGAAAAAGGAAGAATTCCCACCATTGTCCTTTTGCATAGGAAGTTACAAATTCACTAAGGTCAAAAGCGCCTCTGAATTTGTAAAAGATTTGGAAAATTTTCACTTTGGAGGGAAGAGTTTCCGTAGAAATGACGCGGATGGAAAAGTTGCAGAACATTGTATGAATGTTGGAGTACACTATGAATACTCTCATCACTTCAATAAGGATGAAGAGGTGTACAGGAACACCATAAAAATTACCACTCTAAGTAAGCATTTCAAGAAGAAAGGCAACACCCACGGGGGTAAAGATAACAACAACACCATAGAGAAGCAATCACAAAAGCAGAAAGAAGAGGCCTTGAAGCTACATCAAGAAGAAGTTGAAAGGAAATGAGCAGAAGATGCTCAGAGACAGTAAGAAGAAGAAGACACACTTAAGAAAGAAGAAGCACAGAGAAAAAAAGAAAGCTGAGAAAGCAGCCGAAGAACAAAGGAAGAAGGAAGAAGAGGACAAGCTTAGGGAAGAATTGGACCAAGAAGCAATTCAAAACAACCCAATAGACCCTCTTGCTTCATAAACTAGTGCAATTATAGGTGGCCATATTCCCTTTGCATAACTTGGCCTCACTCCTTTCACCCCATCCAAATAACACACAATGGCGTGTTTGGATAGCATCTTTTATGATAAGACCAGAAAGACCATCACGAGAAGGTCTGAAAAGCGATTGAAAACAACAACGCATGATGATGTCATTATAGTAACCAAAAATAATGTCATGGAGGGTACCAATAAAGACCCCAAGTTCATGGCGTCCGTGAGTGTAGCAGCTGCACAAGCCAATGCCAACAATGTAGATCGTCTGATAGAAAATGTATAACATCACAAAGAAAAGACGTTCAAATTGAAAGGTACTCTAATTAAGGAAAGAGGAGAGGGCATAAAAATGAAAAGAAAATAGGGGGGTACTCTATAAGAAAAGGAAAGACTCTAGAGAGAGTACCAATCTTTGGAAACAGAGAAAGATTCCTTAGAAGTACAAGTAATGATTTTGGAGAGAGAAAATAAAGATCTTGAAGCTATGATCTTGGAGCTAGAATCAAGAGAGTCCGCAACAAGCCAACCGATGGGGGAATTGAGTACCCAAGTAGAGGGGTTGGTGACACAAAAGGGATCTATTGAAACTTATATTAAGGTAGCAAATGCGAGACAACTGGACATCACCCCTTTCCGTGCCCAAGCTTGCACAATCTGGAGAAATATACACCAAGTACTAATAGATATCGCGGGTGAAATTTATAAGGTGACGACAAGAGAGACAAGATTGAAGGAGAATTGAGTAGAATATCTTAATTTCAGAACAAGACTCATGAAGGTTGCTAAAAAATTTCAAAGCCAGTTGACTTGGGTAGAATCCAACTCGAAATTTCTTGAAAACTTGCCACATAAGACTGCGAGAGGCCTAAAAATAGAAATGGCACTCTTGGAATTTTACAGAAAAGATTTGGTAAGATTGAGTAATGAAACTGAGAAGACCCTGGAAAAGTGTACATGGTTCTATAAGAAGATGTGCCAAGTTCATGAGAGATGCCAGCTTCCTTTGGCTGCAAAAATCAATGTCTTCCCAAACAAAGACCAGCTCGTGATGTATCTACATGATAGATTACACGAGGATGAACAATATATTCAAAAGATGGAATTCATAAGTGAAGATGATGTTAGAAATTTGGGTTGCACAGGCTTCGATCAACAATTATATCTTGGAATAAATGTATAGAACCACTCCAGAGAGGGTAACAAGCGTGGAATCCCAGCTGGCCATACACGAGGTGACAGTGCAAATGATGGAACCAGTAAATTACCCGACTATCGTTGAGGAAGCAGATGCATGGGGGGAATATATTGAAATATTAGCTGTGCCCACTTAAAGAACTTTTGTATTTTTATGTATTTTTCATTTTTGTTATTTTCTAGTGCAAAGCCTTAAAAGACGAAATTTTGGAATTCCTAAGGTCAGGAAAGTCAATAAATCATTGTAATTGTATTATAAATAGAGGGAGAGGGTAGAATAGAAGGGAATTTTCACTGGCATACGAAGGATGAATTATTTGTAAGAAGAACTGAATTTTTGTGCTAATAAAGAAGGACATTTTTTTACTAGGAAAGGATTGCACGGGCTTTTGCATGGAATGTGTGGAATTGCTAATGTGGAATTACTTCTTTTTTGTTTTCGTACAATTGTGAGATCGTTCTGACTTTTATGAATTATTTATTTAATGATGAATGATTTTTCTTTCGGTATAAAATTTTGTGCATAAAGTGAGTAATGAATGCTTTATTATTTCAAAGCCATCTTTGTTAATATTTTTGCTGTAACTATGCATATGGAGTTGGAACAGTTATCTGCAAGTTTCATTATGAATAATTATAGTACATTACTCTATTTCTTTTAAATTTTCTCCCCAAGGAGATAGGATAGATTAGTTTAGAATAGAGTAGAATATAATTAAGTTGCTTAGATTTAGATTTATAGAAGTGATTGAGGAGCAAGAGTGGTAATACGGGAGGTAAGAACCTACACATCACTTGTGAGCTTATTTTTCATGAGTCACCTGCATTTAGTTTAGGAATTTACATTTCATCCATATAAAGAAAATTGCATAAATAGTGGACCAGGCTGCAACTGGTAAAGACTTAAATAACTTTAAATATACGGTAGCCGGACCATTAACCGAACGGGTTCCCCATACCACATGGTGAACGATCTAGTTGGGATCAATTACCAGGGAGAATCCCTACCATCGGTACCTGGGAATTTTCCAGGCGTCAACATTTTTGGAGCTAGAAGGAGGGTCGCCAGTGCATGACTGGCAGAGGAAGTTCGTTTGCAAGAAATTGTTCCACTAGAAATACATTTGAAATTGCATTTCTTGAATATTTCGTTCTTGAAGAAAAAGAAAATGTAAGTTCTGAAGAAAAAGGTTTAGAACGTCTGTACACTGTCCAGTTTGAAGAAGTTGATCATTTCCTAAGACACACAAGATATTACGTTAAGAAACTTAGAGGGTTGAAAGCAATTCCTTCATTACTAAGAAGGAAGGCTCCCAAGAAAGTAATTTCTTATACTCAATATTCGATCCTTGTGGAAAATTTAGAAGAGTTGGTGGATTTATCTATCCAAGAAATCATCCAACCTCTTGATCAATTGGGACCAGAGTCTCCTACAACCCAGTCTCCACCATAGTCTCCACCTCGAGTTATGGATGTTGCTAACCAACCGACATGGAGGGCCAGAACACCACGTAATTTGGCCGCACCTTTGCATGATATTCCTAAGAACCAAGACAGAGTGCTACCAAAGTTTGACCCTGGAAGAGGCATTTCTGCAGAAGACCGCTTCAAAAGCTTTTATCTAGCTCTGGAACTTTTAAATGTTGAACATGAAGATGTTGTATGCAGAATTTTTCCATATACTTTTGAGCCTAAAGCATCTTCTTGTAGGTTTTTTAGTCTACAAGCCAATTCAATAACAAAATGGGACACTTTTGAAAGGGTATTTAAAAGAAAATTCGATAGTAAAAAAATTGTCACTACCCTTATGAAAGAATCACTCTCTATGGAGATGGATAAGAAAGAAAAGGTCCAAGATTTCAAACAGAGGTTTACTACTCTTCTAAGTAGTTTTAGTGCTGCAACAAAACCAAATAAAGAATCCTTGGTAGAATACTATACTACAATACTATATCCCCCTATAGCAATGTTTGTGAAAAGAGTAGTTAAACCTACGTTGATAGAAAATTATGATGAAGCTAACAGAGTAGAGGATGATCATGATAGTATTGAAAAGCACACTTTGAAACTAGAAGTAAAACCAGTCGTCGGTAAAAAACCTCTGTTGTTAACCATACCAAAATAAGAGCACCCAAACAAGTTAGAGAATGTAGTCAAGATGGTTCATAAGTTATCAAATAAGATAGGAAAATGACAAGGGAGCTAGTATGTCCAGAAAGTATTTCAAGCCTTATTACAAGAAAATGGAAGATAGTAGACCGTCTCAACCGCCTTTAATCAATTCTGTTGTTTTTAAATTTTAATGAAGTATGCATGGACCATTTCTGTACTTTCCATCAGGAGCATCATTCTAAAATTTTTTGTCCGCAGTGGATAAACTCAATGAATTTGGTTATGAATCAATTATTAGATTCCCAATTGATAGAGCCTGAGGTAGAAGAAGACCAGATCAATGAGCTAGAAGAAACAAATGAAGAAACTACAATGGTGTTATGGGATTAGGCACCTACATTGGGGCTGCACGAAGAAGAGCCTACTGAGGAAATTCAAGTGTCATCGGTTAATGTTATGACTAGAAGTAAAGGGTCGGTAGTGGATGGAAGTTTATTACTACCTAAAATAAAAAAAGATGAAAGAAAACATGAAGAAAATTTTCAGTACTACTCAAACAACACCTAAGTCAAATCAAGTAAACATAAAAGAAAAGAACCCAGTAGTCAACAAACCTTTGAAGACTGTGGTAAATAAAACCGAAAGCACTAAGAAAATATCGGTAGAACATGATATGGGTAATGAAATTGTAGAAGACATTAAGAAAACAAAAGAAAATATTTCTCTATTCGAATTGTGTAATTTGCTACAGCAAAGAAAGAAGTTTCTGGAAGCTTTCGACCCACAACCCAACAGTATCCCAAAAGCCTTTGAATATGATATTGAAATTAACGAAGCAAGCATTGGAGGAAAATTTAAATCTCAGACTTTTCCTTTTCTGTTATCATTTGATATTTTTAATCATAATGTACATAACTGTTTGGTAGATTCTTGGGCCTCATCCACTGTTATAACACTCTCGATATGTAAGAATATTAATGGTCAACCCACACCATACCCTTGTCGGATCATTCATTTAGACATGTTTGTTGTTAAAGTGATAGGGGAAATGAAAGATGTGTTGATTCGATTATCTGCAGATCCTAGAGTTTTCCAATTCATAGATATCATGGTGGTAGACATACTAGAGGCTTATGTACTGATATTGAGTAGATATTGGTCAACGAAAATTAATGGTTACTTTGCAACCGATTGGTCTCACATGTGGCTGCCATATCAAAATAGTCAAAACCAAATTAAGATATTGAGGGAACCACATATGAAGCATAATGTAACTCAGTTGGAGGGAAAGAATGAGCCTGTGAATTTCTCATCCTCAGTTTTGGGAAACTATTTTTTAGATCTTGAGCCAGGGTATTATCAAGTAGAAGAAGTCAATTGTGAATCAGACATGCATTCCGATCTCCTTCATTTTTCACGGACTGATGATATTGACTGTAACATAGTAAGTTTAGTCAATAACATAGGAAATGATACTAATTAGGTAGAGTTAGAATATAGGTTTTGGTTTTTATATTTTGATGGGTCCAAAAAGAAAGAGGGGTCAGGAGCTGGTTGTGTCCGGATTGACCCCGAAAAGAATAAACTATTTTTCTCTTGTAGGATAGAGTTTGAATGCACAAACAATACTGCTGAATATGAAGCTCTAATCCAAGGATCGAAGAAAGCCATTGAACTTAATGTTAGAATTTTAAAAGTTTTCGGTGATTCTGAGATAGTAGTTAGGAAAGTCAGAGACTTAATTCATTGTTTATCACCACGCCTAAAAGGATATCAAGCTGAAGTCTAGAATTTGATATCATATTTTAATGCTTTTAATATAAACTCAATTCCTAGATTACAAAATGTTGTAGCTGATTTTTTAGCTTCTTTTGCTTCTAGATTAGTGCCAATTAATCACGAGTGTTGTATTGAGCTTATTTTCAGGCCATCAGTAGTAGATAATATTACAAATTTGAGGGTTTTTGATGACGATGAACTGATTATCGATTTTCTAACAAATGATGAAGTGTTCAAAGAATCTGTGATTGATGATGAAGAACATCAGGTAGATCTACAAAATGGAGAATTAACCCAAGGAAATTTCATGCCTAAAGGAGTAAGGACATTGGAAGGAATGTTTGATTTACATAACAAATTCAGAAAACCAGCCAACGTCAAAACCAATAGTTCATCCAAGCAAAATGAACTGATAAATTTAGGGACGAAAGCTGAGCCCAAGTATGCAAATCTAGGAAAGTGTTGCCTGCCTGGAGAAAGGAGTCGATTTATTAATTTGTTTCGGCAATATCAAGATATATTTTCCTGGACATATGAATACCTAAAGAGATATGACAGGCACATCATTCAACACATTATTCCTATTAAAACATGCGTAAAACCATTCTAGGAACTATAGCTAGGGTTTTCACCCTAGCTTGTGCTAATGAGCACCTACTAAGGAATCTGGATTCCTTAGTAGCAGTTCAATGATATATGATTTAAATAATGATAAATTGAAGCAAAAAACTAATCTAAATATGTTCTTGAAGCTAAAGCAGTAAAAAGTAAATAACATAAAACAGAAACAGTAAAGAAATGAACAACAATCTTTATTGATGTTACCTCCAATGGGGAGGTTGATGGAGTCCGTTGCGCTGGTCCGATGTCGGTGGCTTCGAGCTCCAAGCTGCTTCTTCTCCTTCTCCGGTGGTGGAAATGGGCCAAAAGAGTTCTCAATGGTGAAAGTAGCTTAATGATAAGCTAGGATTTCAAGAATAATTTCGGCAGAGGCAGGATGCTTATGATAATGGATGTGGAATAATGGGTCTCCATCACTTATTTATAAAACCATGTGGTTTAGGTCAGCTTTTT
>LPNX010130529.1:927-87972 GCA_001517045.1 Pseudotsuga menziesii
CGGGGGGGGAAGGGGACATACATGTGTTAGTGGTAAGGGGAGACATAGGTGTGTGTGTGTGTGTGAGAGAGAGAGAGAGGGAGAGAGAGCGAATGGGGCAGCGGTGTGTTAGGGAGAGAGAGGAGGGGGGTTAAAGGTAGGGAGAGGAGTAGGGGGATTAGAGGTAGGGAGAGGAGGAGGGGCAGTTAGTAAGAGTTTAGGGGAAGAGGGGAGTGGAAGGGGGGACATAAAATAATAAAAGTATTGGTATAATTGACAATCTGGTCAATTCTAAAGTTACATAGCGTGCACTTGGTGTAGTATTTCCAAACACACACTTGTTTTGCAGTAATATAATGCGGACTCATTTTGCAATAATATATCACACACGCATTTATCATTGGCAGGAATACATATTTGAATTTAAGAAAAAATGCGTGCTCATTTTTTTCCACTATGACCGAGACTCTATCCGTGCCAGCGTGGCATTCTTATGCCTATGTGTCTACTTCAGATTCAACATGCCTATGCCTTGAAGTATGATAAACCATGGCTAATTGAGAACTATATCCAAATTTTCAATATGCTTGTGTTTAGCTGATGGTTAAATTATGTTGCACACCTCCATTTTTTATGAAATTTTAGAAACATATATGGTTTTTTTTGTAGATTCCAAATATGTAATTTTTAACAAGAGTATATATATTTTTTCTATTTTTTTCTTATGTATCTTGTGTCATCACTCCTCAAATAAATAAAAATTGTTGTTAGCATTTCGTCCATAACTCTTTCGTTTCTCAACCATTTTGAAAATAGATTGTATGGTGCACTAAAGACCACCAACCTCTATGTGCTACAAAAAAACCATTTCCAAATAATTGCATTAAGACATTCAAACGCCGCACCCACAATTGACATACCATTTTCGAGGTTAAATAAACATAAAAGATATTATTTTTATTTTTGGAAAAATATTCGTGCACTAGTATTATTTGTCACTATATGTCTACCAGTTTTCGTAAGTTGATTCCATCATTTAGTTACTCAAAGGAAGCATCCACAAAACATATACCCTATGATTTGTCCCAAAAATAAACAGTGCCTATTAAAAAAGATCTAACTTTAGATAGTTAAGAAAATTTTCAATAGAAAAAATTTATATATTTGGAAACGTCATTCAATTTCCTACATTTCATCTTTTTTACTCATCACAATATTCATTGTGTAAGTGTCTCAAAATATCCATGTAAGTTGATGGATGCCTATTTTTTCAGTTTTCTATTGCATTTAACGTGTCAAAAGAGACCCTCATTAGCTTGCACACACCCATAAGATCTAAGAATTGATATAGGAAAATCATTCTTCATATTATTAGTTTCTAATAAACAAATCAACTAGATTTTGGGTTAAAAATATTTAAGTTATATGTTTAAAAAAAATCTAGGTTTATTAACATCCTTATATTGTTCCAACTTGTCATGATGTTTGTTCAACCCACAATACACTTGTGCGATTTCTAAGCATGATACTTTGGCCATGCACAGAACATAATGGTTAGCCTTAAAGCTTTTAAGGCAATATATATATCAATAAATTGAATGAGGTTCTTTGAATCAGGTTATTGTCCAATTGAAATATTTATTTTTTTCACAATCCTGTAAAACAAAAAATGCAAATGTAGGTATTGCATAAACTGTAACCAATAGATAATCATAGAAAGACTACTAGTGAGAATAGCCCTAGGACTAACAATGAGACTAGGTTTTATGCTACTATTGTAGCTTGAAACAAATGAAAAGAAAGCATAGTTACATCTTCTCTCCATTCAAAAATGAAAATTGTACCAGTTAAATATATTCTTTTTGCTAAGGCATGTTGATTTGTTGTTACAACATCTAGATCAAGAGCTTTTAAAATTGTATCTTCACGTGTCACCATTACAAGTTTACAAACAACATCCTCTAGGCCCTAGACATCACACCTAGAACAAGGTTTTCCCAGAAGTTAGCACCAAATTGAATGTTGAAGATATTTTATGATAGTGGCATTTGCAATAAAAAGAAAGCCATTTCATAAATTGATGCATACATGAGAATTCTAGGTGCCATTTCAAGATGGAAATGATATTTTTCATATTTAGGAATGGAAGAAACAACTTCCTTTCCCTTCGTGAAGTCTATGTAACCTAAATGGACATCAATAGCTACCAAAAATCTAAAAATTGAATCTTGAATAGTAAATCCATCACTTTAGTGGGATATATAATCATGCAACTTTTGATTTATTTATAATTCAAAATTAGCATGTAAAGTATCTTTAAGAAGAGATAATAGATTATTTAAACCATACTTGTTCTTCTAGAACAATGCCTATAATATAAATTAACTTTACGATATTCATATAATTATGAACATCACTTACGCCATCCAGTTCATATAAATTGGTTTGGTTATGATCATGCCACGATCTTGGATTTCTCAACTTGTATCTCTTAATATCCTAAAAACGTCACAAGGAAATTTATAAGTTGTGATTAATTGTATAGTTCAATTCAAACCATATGAGTACATATGATGCACACTTCCAGCATTGCACCAAGGAATCAAGCCTTGGACCAAAATAGTAAAGCATTTCCAAAATAAAGTATCAGATGATAACACACCTTAGGTGGGGCAGCACAAAGTAGGTAAAATAAATGATAATATATTTCTAGATATGAAACTTGATAGACATGGGACCATTCTAGAAGGTAGGTTCTCATGGAATCTCTTGATATCCTTCTATTCTTGTCAAACTAAATCTCCACAAATTGACCAAAACGACTAGAAACAAAAGGTATTCTTGTCATGTTACTCTAACACAAGCATTGTTGAATATCCATAGAAAAATATTGTATAATACTATACCAATGGCAATCCAATCTCTCACACCCCAATCCTAAAAATATTCATGTAGTTTCCCTAAAAGTTAGATAAGGTAGACATCAATAAATATCATGATACTTATATTAAACTATTAAAAAGTATTTACCTAAAATTATTGCTTTTTATGGTTTTGGCACTCCCAAATGCTTGAAGAACATGGTTCAACTATAAAATAAAATACACTAATAATTCAAAGAAGCAAATCATAGTAACCTTATAGTCCAAAGTTAAAACAACCAAAGTAATGGGTAATAATTTTATTCCAACCCATATCAACAACTACGTGAATGTCACTTATCTTACTTTTAAAACTTGATACTCAATTGTCTGCCCTTATGTTACAACTCGACCACCCATGTAAGATAAATAAAACATATGAATTTTTGTAGGTTTTGTTTTACCAATACCACTTTCCCACTTAATAGAATGGATTTACTTTTTACCTCATTTATCATAGACCCATATTTAAATTTATTTATTACTCATAAAAACATGATGGTTCTTTCTGGTGCAAAGTGCTATGGACACATCAAGTAATCACAATACTCTACTTGTATGCAGCATATGCCACTGCAAAAACATGACTTAACTCCCCAAATGTTTCCTTTTTGTAATGCTCCATCATATGGGTATCATACATGTGAGGTGGTATTATAAATGTATTGATAGCAATCAATATATTCCCTATATATGTATATCAAACATCACAGCTTATCAGTCAATAACATTCTCCAATGAATGTAAGTTTCCCTTTGATATGATAAAGAATATAAACATCATACTGAACAATTTTATTGGCTAAAGTAATATTTTTTAACTCATAAGCTAAAACAGAAAATGAGACTTCAAGTTGAAATAAGTCATTGGAAATAAACAATAATGAGTAGATCACTAACATATATTTCATTAAGTTCATATCTAGTTGCCAAAATTTGCAAGAGTCCTTGTTCATGCAAATAGGAAATTTTTGTCATATCATCTACCCCAGAGAGGTGATTTTGTATCTTTTGGGTACACATTTAACAAATCAACAACCACATGTATACATGGAAAAATAGTCACACGTATCAACAACAATGCATGTGATAACAAAATACCATCAATTTGATGCAAGTTAGGGAAAAACACAAAACAATTAAATCCAAAACATGTAATCTTCATTAAAATTCACCACGTCCAACTATCCAAAATTCACAAAATGAGATAATATTTCAGTGTCACATATTAGATTGGTATTTTAGCATAAATTTTAGTGATAAAAAAATTGTCCTGCTCATATACCTGAAAAAACAAGTTTGAAATGGATATTAAGAATGAAAAATATAGTCCATGTCATTTTTCTGTGTTTTCATCTCTAGTGTGCCATTTTGATGCGCTAACAAAGGACGAAACTGGTTGATAGATATTTAATAGCTTTAAATGTCTCTGAAGTCCAGAGAAGTTATATGATGCCATATGCAATGTGAAATTTTCATCAAATTTCAATAGAAGGGTGCCAACACTACTTAAAAGAAAAGTCTAAACTTGCAAAGAGTTACCCATTCAATTTATAAACAACATATTATGAGGTCCAAGGGGGTTGATTAACCCATTATGATTAATAACGTGAAAGATCATTAGGATTCAGTCAGTTATCCATCTAAATATCATTGTATGAGCAATAATTTCTACAAAAGATAGCTTGTGGTAGTTAAAAATATTGGAAGCAACTCCTTTAAGAAATTCGACCTAGATCTCCTCAACTTTCCTTTCAAAATATTATCACCGTAAGAATGTATTATATTTTTCGCATATACTATCAAATTCATACATTCCTACTTACCAATAGATATAATCATCATCAAAAATACCAATTGATTTGGAGTCCTCACCTTCTTTCTAGTTGTAGTCTATCTAGACTTCAACTTTATCACCATTGAATTTTGTAACCTTGCCATCAACCAGGTTATATATTGATCTTCCACCTAGGAATAGGATCCTACTATAATATTCACTATAATTGCTTTTGTATAACCAATTTATGGAAGTCTCGTTAAACATTTCCACAGGTTGCACATGAAATTCTATAAAACAATCCTTAAAAAAAACAGAAATGCATGCCAAGTGATGAAATCCGTACATTGATTTAATAAATTAACCTCACTAAAGCATTGAGACTATTCTCTATGAATAAAGAAGAAATCATGATAACACAACTTTAATGCATAAAATGTATTGTAAAAATGGAAAACACGTAACTTTCCCAAGGGCCCATCAACTATTGCACAATGCAAAAACCCAAAATCCATCACTAAATTTTAACTTCTATTTCTATTGGTGCATGAGTGAATATGTTGTTGCGGTACAGAGGGACTTTATCTAATAATTTAATGACTGCTACCTAGATCTCTGTGTCCCGTAAATCATTGCATTGGGTGACAATTACTGGACCTTTCGAAACATAATAACATCACACCAGGTTTTGAAGAGATTCTATCAATCGCCCTTTTTCATAGATCTTAGAAATGATCTTAAAGATGAGGTGAAAACATAAAAAAAACATACAACCCCAGAAAATCAAAACATAGTATTTTCAAACCATGGTGTTTAGAATTAAGGTGCGAGTGGTTTTCTTGAAACTTTTTCATCATTGGTAATGTTGTATTGTTGATAATTCAGGGATTTCTGGGGATTTATTATCAGCTTGGAATGCACGGTTGACAAATTTCAGGGCTTATTTACATGTACAAGTATTTTTCTGGAGGGATGAAGTTGAGAATTGGAACAGAATGTTATGGTGGTACACTTTTATGGGCCCTACTTTGGCAGACAAGAATTTTGGAAAGAGATTGAGGAC
This sequence comes from Pseudotsuga menziesii, assembly GCA_001517045.1. NCBI lineage: Eukaryota > Viridiplantae > Streptophyta > Pinopsida > Pinales > Pinaceae > Pseudotsuga > Pseudotsuga menziesii. The sequence goes on from LPNX010130529.1 coordinate 6,667, forward strand.
ATGGGATCTTGAAGGGAGATAACCTAATATTTGGGGGATCTAAACCTTACAACAACAACAAGGGTAGTGTGGGGAGTCAATTCTCAGTTAGATCCTTTGGTCGACATGTTTAGTCATATGTTCCATGAATCTAAGCTCATTGAATATTTTGTCCCATATCCTATGTTACCAATGTGGAGAAATGGTCGCTCGAGTAGTACAAGAGTGGCAAAGAGGCTATATTGTTTTCATTTAGAAGAAACTTTGGAAAAGATGATAGGAATATACAGATCATGGGTTTTTAATGTTAGTCTATCTGACCATATGCAAGTTTGTCTGCAGTTGGATGGAGTCATTTCTAAAATTTCCTATCCCTTCAAAGTTTAATCACTCCTGAACACGATTACGTGAGTTTAATATGATGATAAGACATTAGTGGAAATCTCTTGATCAGGTTGTAGCTGACACTACAGTGACTACATAAAATGTCATACAAATTGAAATAAATTAAAAATTCAGTGATTCAACGAGAAAAGAAGCATAAATTATTATTGAAAGAAGATTTGATAAATACTAAGGAGGATATTTATTATTGTTATGTTAGGAACATATCAAGGGATTTCTCTGATCTTGAAAAGGAGCATTTAGGGAATTTGAAATATAGAAAATAACAATTTCTATGGATGGAAGAGGAAATGGAGGCTTAAGATTCGATCAATGTGGTTGAGTCAAGGAGAAAATAATACATGGTTCTTTCATAAATTTGTGGATCAATGCAAAATTCACAATGTCATTTGGGATATTGTAGATATTCATGGAACCCAAGTCTCTTCACAAAAGGATATGGAATAGGTGGTGGTTGAACATTTTGGTGCTCTTTTCAGGAGTCTGCAACTAATAATATTGGGGCTCAAATGTGGGTTATCCGCTTTTATCCTAAAATTTTCTCTAATACTAACGCTCCAAAAAATTGGGGAACCTATAACTCTAAAGGATATTGAAGATATATTACAGAATTTTGTAAAATTAAAAAGACCGGGTCCAGATGGAATGACTCTGGATTTTTTTCTCCAATATTTCAATGTAATTGGCCAAGAATTATTGAATGTGTTTTAAGAAGCTATAATTCCAAGGAAGATTATTCCAAATTGATATAAGATTGGAAGGAACCCAGTGGATAATGGGTAATGTGATCACTACAAACTCTGTTGTTTGAATTAATGGTACTCTTATAGATTTTTTCAAAAGTCACAAAGGCCTGAAATAGTGTTTCCCCTTATCTTCCCTATCATTGTGGATAATTGTAGAAGGTTTAAGTAGTATCAATTAAAAGGCAAGAAAGGAAGGAAGGATTAAGGGTATCCCTTTCAGGAATTATATCTCTCATATTACTTTTGTTGATGATGTTATATTTTTGGGAACAAATCTATGGAGGAATTGTCATATTTCTATGAACTTGTAAGACTATATGTGATGCAGCAAGCATGGAATTTAGTACTCAAAAATCTAGTTTCCTAATCAATGGAGTTTCAAAGATGTTTTGTGTCACATTAAATTCTTATTTCCATTTCAAATGGAATAAATTCAAAAGGAGTTCAAGTACCTTGGTTGTTTCATGAAACCTAATAATTATTTGATGAATGACTTGTTGTGATCACTATTGAAGCTTGAGAAGAGGATTGACAACTAGGTTTATAGGTGGATTTGTCTTAGGGGTTGGTTGGTGTTTCTTAAATCTCTTCTACAGAACACACCTACATATTATTTTTCCTTATCCAAAGTTCCTAATTTTTTTTTATAAAAAAAAAAAAGTGTTTTAGTTTTCTTTGGATAGGAATTAAATGTGAACACGGAGTTAATTTGGTCAAGAGGAATAGAATTTCAATTCCTAAAAAGTTTGGAAACTGGGGCATGAAAAAACCTTTTCTAGTTTGCTCAAAATTTGGCTATGAATATTTTATGGAGGGGATTGTTTGGACAGGGGATCTGGAGAGGATTGCTTGCCTCTTTTCCTATTATCAAAAATTTGGTGTGATTGGAAATTAGGTAAGGAGAATCGAGTAAAAATTGAAATTGATCCTTTTATTGGTGGAAATGAATTTTATAAGCTCTCTCCTGCTATTATATCAACTTCAAGGAATTTTTGCATTAGTTTCCTGCTCCAAGTGAAAAATCGTGTCAATAGATCAAATGGTCAACACTATTGGACTTTTTTTTATGATCTAGGACTTAATGGGGTTTTGGCTAAGGAGTGGGATAACTACATGAAAGGTTTAAATCATAATGGAATTAGGTTCTTATATTTGGATGAAAATGTAGCTTGTTCATGCAATACTTCCATTGGCCAGGTTAATGGTAAGTTGGATTACAAGGCAATAACATTCTCTTATGCAGATATACAAGAGAAGTGGTGGTATAATGTTATATAGAAGTGAAATGTTCCATTAAAGGTGAATTTTTTCTACTAGTTGGTTCTTCAAAATAAAGTAATGACTTAGGACAATATCATAAAAAGAGGAGGTATAGGTCCCAATCATTTCCCTCTTTGTAATTCCGATGAGGAAATGATGGAACATTTCTTTAATTTCTATTTGTTTTCTCAACTTGTTGGGAAGAAAGCTTATCTGATTTTAAATATTAATTCTAGATAGGATGGTAATTCATTTACAAATTCTCTAGAATATTGGGTTACTAAAGTAAGTACATATAAGCACTTGCCCCTCTTTATTATCTGGGAATCTAGAGACACTAAAACTCTGTTATTTTTTAAAATGCTCATATGAATGTTATTAGGGTCAACACAAACATTGTGGGTGTATTTAAAGAATTTCAAAAGGAGAAAAAAGATTGATTAGTTCATGTTATCAAATATCCTTTACTCTGATGAATTTCGTGTTGGCTTTTCAACGATGCCTTCCAATCAGACCACAGTGGAGTGAGGATGGCATTTAAACTTAGTTGTGATTGATGATTCAAGAGCCATTTTAGATTGGGAAGATGGGAAATTTTACAAGTGGTTAATTTGTTTTATTGGAAAAACAAAACCAGGGACCTTAAAACAAATTTCAACTATTTTTCCTTTAGCCACATTTATAGACAGTTTAAATCTCTTTGATCGGCTATCAAAGAAGGTAATTGGGAAAGGCGAAGGGTATATTTTTTATGAAGAGTGCCAAGGCCATAGGATGGTCGCATCTGGTAATTTCTAGGCATATTAGAATAGGAGATATCTAGTCTCATGTGGTGTGTCAATCAAATAGTGTTATCAAACTTTGTCAATTATTGGATTAGTGTAATTAACTTTTTTTGAGGTGTAGTTGGACTATCAGAACACTAAATTATTCTAGTTTATGTATTGTTTTGATTACTAATTTATTGATTTAGTTTGGAGGACTACTCATGTCTAAAATATTTCCTTCTATAAGATTGAGGATCTATGGTAGGAAAGATCTTGAAAATTCATGGTACATGTAATTTGTTGTCTTTGATTCATACTATATGAATATCAAGAATTTTTTCCAGGTAATGTTTGTGCATGTGTGTTAAATATTTGCATTATTTCTCAAACTCTATATATAATCCTTAAATTCTAAGTTTAACCTCGTTTGTGAACAACCTAATCGAAATAATAGGACATAACTCTATCAAGTCCTCACTGAACATTTAATCAATAATCTTTTGAAGTATACTTCAATTTAATTAATTTTTTTCAAAGAAATATTTAAAATCCAAATAATAACTTTGAACATTACGTATATTGAAGGTATGCAATCTTAACTTGATGATTTTATTTGATTAATTCCTTGTTCCAACTCCTTACTTTTGTCAATATTTATGGGTACCAATTAACCTTCCCACCAACTTGTATGGATACACAAACTACGAAGTGGTTGTATGAAGAAATTACAAACAAGAAAATTTAGAAAATAATATTGTAATCCACTTAAAAGGTTTCCCAACCTTTAATAAGAAACTACCACTAATTTAAACCAAACTCAAGTATTCATTAACATGATTGCATTATTCCCGGATGCGGGTGATATTTCAGGCGACAACTGTGCCTCTTTCTAGCCATCACAAAGATCACGTGTCCCCCTCCTTGTGCCCATCATTGACACTCATTGCGATAGCTCACTGCTCCAGAACATTCAAGGCTCTTTGCGTGTGGGAGAAGCTCACTTTGTCACTTCGGCTCATGTGACTCGGGATGGAGAAGGTCCATCCTCCTAGGTGGTTTCATGGCTTTACTTTGAATGTTAATGCTTGTAGGTACTTCAAATGATAGGCGTCTTGTTCAAAATGATGTCAAGATTTATGGCTTCGCTAGAAGCACTACTGGGCTTGTTGTGCGTCAGGAGGTTCTCTGTGTATCTGCATCAATGCGCTATAGGTTCATTACAGGAAAGAATGTTCCCCTGCGAATTGGTTTCAGGCTCAAGTTGGTAGCCATGTCCCATCAGAGAGGAACTCCTAGATGAGCTAGCTCCAGGTGAGGAAAATCCCAATGGGGCTGTTGTGCTAAGAACCTAGCAGATTACGAACCTCACATATCTCCATGCGTTCGTATTTTAGTTGAAGCCTAGGAGACTCGGGTCCTCAACCAGAAACTCTCGACTGGTGAGGATGGTAGCCAAATTAATCATTATTGGATGATAAAGAACATGCTCTACAACCTGGCGAAGGATATGCTCAACAATTGGTCTGAGGCTCGAGTTGTTGTTCATACCATGAAAACTAAAATAATAGAGATTGAAGCTCAACTTTTGGATATGGACAATTCCTTTTCTTGGAAAGGCATAGCTGGCATCTCTAGCCTGAGTGGGATGATGTCTGGGGGCCCATGCATAGGGTGGTGGTGCTAGTGGCAATGAATCTAGAGGCCAGGCTCTTACCATTCTCGGTGGTAGTGGCAGTGAAACCTGTTTGTCAACCAAAGATCCTCGTGTCAATCCCTTTCCAGTCCCCTCTACGATTGATCCCCTCTTCAAACGTCTAAAGGAAATGTCCGCACAACAATTTAAGCAACAACAACATTCGCTTTCTCTGGTCCCGAATGCCACCACCAACTCACCTACTTTGTCGCAGGAAGAATGATGGGCCTGCCCCATCACTGAAGAAACTCCTCCAATTTAATGGACATGTCACCCAGGTTTTTTGGCCAATACATTAATGGCTTTGGTTGGTTTTTAAATTATATATCATGTCACTGTCTGTTTTTAGGTCTGATATGGAAATATTTGTCTCGCTCAAAGTATATGAGCAGGTCGTTTTTATTATGGATTACTGTAATTATGTCTCACTCAGTGGGCCTCAAGCTCATACTCATAGCCGGGTGAATCCACGGACCTGGGTAACACTTTTTGGCAAGCACATTTCGGCAAAAACAGAAAAACGCACCTCGGTCGAGGGCTTGTTAAGCCCTCGACCGAGGTCTTAATATCTCGACCGAGGTTTTATCAACCCCTCGACCGAGGTATTGCGGGCTTTACAAACCCTCGGTCAAGGTATTTAAATACCTCGACCGAGGTATTTAGATACCTCGGTCGAGGTTCCTACCTCGCTCGAGGGCTTAAAAAAACAGACTTAGCCCACATTCAAACAAATGGAAAATTTCCTGTGCCTTGCAGAGGTGTAAACCCTGCCATTCCTAGCACATAANATGGACATCTTAAACATGAATATTGTTAGAGGGTTATTATTTTTTGAGAGGCTCTGGAGGGGGCTTCACCTCCTTAAACCCTAGGCAGCCATGTCAAAATATGTATTTATTTTTGCCTCTACAATATAATAGATATGTGTAGCTTACAAAAAAAACATGATTGCATTATAAATACTATAGGCCATTAAAGTTCATAAAGTTGTTTTCCTTTATACCCAAGTCCTTCTTTTATATCACTTATGGATTTCAACCACAAGTCATTCCATGCTTGATTGTCGTTTTATGTAATCCATTAGTACCTAATATTCACCTTGTCATATGTTAACCCATGCAATTTATTTTTATTTTAATCAAATACGCATTATTCATCATTTAGAACCTCTCCTCCTATAATTACTCTTAGATGTCATATTTGATTTCTTTTTATTTTATAATTTAAAGATGTGCATGTATTTAGTTTTTTTTAATTCAACTCTAAATTACTTTTTTTTTCCACCTATTCTAAGTATTTTGCCATCCTATAATTACTCTTAGATGTCATATTGATTTCTTTCTATGTTTATAATTGAATACTATAATTACTCTTAGGTGTCATAATTTAATCCTATAATTACTCTTAACTCTAATCATATAGATTTTTTTCTATTTTTTATTTTTTAATATATATCTATGTATTTAGTTTTTTTTAATTCAACCCTAAATTATTTTTTCCTTATTCCTGTATTTTTTCATGTCTTCTTTTAATTCCTTATAATGTAGGCAAACTAGAAAAAATATTTTTCTAACAAATTAAAAAAAATGATTAAATTCTCAACACCTAATGCCTCGCATAAATAAACTAAACTTCTAAATATGGATTATACTTTTTCTTTATAATAGTCATCCATACATTATTTTATAATAATATTTATGCATAAACTTATATTATGATTAAGTACTTAGTGTAACTTAAATACCAAAGGCCTCATACACCATATACCCTTAAAACATATCATTTATTCAATACAGAAACAACATGGTAGAGGTACTCTACAGTTCAGTATGAAGGAGATCTTGTAACGTTTGTGGATGTAAAGCTTGTCCATATAGTATTGTCGAGTATGAGGGAGATATTGTAAAGTTTGTGTAATCTTGTATGACGGAGATCTTGTAACATTTGTCTAATCATAATTTGTAAAGATTGCAACAAAGAAAAATAAGAAATAAAAATTATTATGTCGACTATTAATAAAAAAAAGACTTGTATTTTCATTCCATAGCTATATAAAACCATAAAAATTAATAAAATTCAGAATCTACAACAAAGAAAAATAAACAAAGGGAAAATCTGAACAGGTAATCTCCTAGCCATTCACAATCTCCAATTCCAAGATTAATTGCAAAATGTTTCCTAAGTTTTAATTGCAAAACCATGCCTAAATTTTAAGGCTAGGTGTTTTTCAAACAACAAAAATTAAAACTGAAGTGCATGCCATTCTACATTACTCTCTGTAAGACCAAGTAATACAACATTACTCAATTTAGCATGAAGACTTCAGTGATTTGCATGTCTTCTTGTATTTCCCAACAAAACAAAATAGATCTTTAATAGATTTTCTAAAACACCACCAAATTAAATTGAATCAAAACTGTGAATGTAATAATATATATTTTTTAAATTCATGAGATAGTCATATACATCCTACCCCGTAGATATAAATAAAAATATTATGTTCTACATTGAGTTATTAATTTTAACTACAAAATAATTAAACTTGATTTAGCATGCACCTTGTAGGCTTGGTGAATTATGTCATGATTATTCATTCCAAATATGTGAGTGAGTTGCCCAAAATAGAAGAGTGGCCAAGGGTACGCCTAATCCACTTATTGCAGCCCCAAGTGGGCCCAAAATCATCAAAACCATATCTAAAGGATCTGCAAATGCCAACAGCTTTATATTGAATGGAATACTATTTTTGGCTTCTGATTGCTTCACACCTTTAATTTCTGGTCCTTATACTTATCATTTTCATCTTTCCTATAGCAATCGGTCCCACTCTCTATGTCTGAATAGACAAAAGATTGAATTGCAGAAAACATTGTGCGAGTTGATCGACTACATGTTATAGGTAGATGCATTATCCACTGCATGTTGTCAGTGTAGCAGACAAAATTCAAGTTACAATTGTTTATCTTCTCCATCTACTTTTAGTAAAACAATAACAGTGAAATATTATTGTTTTATTAAAAATTAATATAAGAATGACGTTTTTATTAAAAAAAAAATTAATCATTACTTTAAAATATATTTTTACTAAGATATTTTCTAAGATTTTGGATTTTTTTAGCTGATCAACAACATTAACCCATGTTAACAAGTGTAAAGCATGGATTCATTTCACGGTCGTTGCATCTTGTTATGATTTAATTATATTATATGTAGGTCATAAATAATATTAAATATTAATAATAAAAATATTATATGTCGAACTTAAAATCAATGGCTATATATATGATACACCAGATATAGCTTCTTGAGTGCAATACTTAAGAAAAGGTTTGCACCTCTAGAGATTAGATCATTCTCGACGCTTGTTAAAGCCTAGAATTTAAAACTATGTTGATTTATTCAATAGAGACATAGCATGTTACTATCATGTTTGAGATACCCATGGGCCCATTGAAGAATAAGGTTTGACCTTATTATGTGCCCCTTTACCTCGTGAGTTGAATCCACGATCCAGCCATATGACATCATCAAGTCTAATACAATCAAAATTATCATTATTTTCAATTCCTTCCTCAAAAGAAGTGGGTAAAATCATAAAACTGGTGTCTCCATTTGTGAAAGGAGGTGGGTAAAATCATAAAACTGGGTGTTTTTTATTTATTTATTTTAGTGAATTATTTATTTATTATTACTAAAAATAATTTATACTTTTGGCTGTGAAAGTTGCAAAAAGTCGATCTCATTATGTGTGCTGGGGTGCTTGCTAGTCGGAAAATAAATTATTTGGATGAGCAATTAAATGCTCTATCGAAAAAAAATTCAGTTTATTAACCATTTGTGTGCTTTGCGCCACCCTTCACCACCCGTGAATCCTTCTTAGATTTCGATGGAATTCATTACCAAGGATCCCTAAGTTTTCTAATCCATGATATTTGCTAGTTTTTTGAGAAAATAGATTTAGCAAGTGGGTGGAAGAAAGGGACAAGCATGCCAAAGGGCAAGCAAGTTTTAGACCTAAACATTTCATGGTGGACCATGGTATTACTTTAAGGCACATCATTGAAAAAGTGTGGGAGAAAAAAGAGGAATCATTTTGTTTCTTTGTCGATTTCAAAAAAATATTTTGACACGGTTCCCAGGGATAATGTCACGTACCCATACCCCATTATCATGCGGAATTAAAAAAATTCATCGAGAACTTTTAATGTTCATCGAAACACAGGACATGGTCGTGAACCACATCTCGACATTTCCAACATTGTCACATTCCCTCCCGTCTTCCATTGATCATCTCAATGATCTGCAGGTAAAGATCTCAAAGGAGATCGGACGATGGAGAGAAAACCCGACGAAAATCAACGATCCCGAATGGTCCGACGAACTAGAATCGAATTGACGGTTCAGAATCCACCCGAAAAAATCAACAGTGTGGATAGCCCGAGTTGCGGGGTCGAAAGTTACGAAAATGGAAATATCACTTCCTGCAACCCGCATCCCGCATTCTACATTGGGAACAGATCAATGGTGGACAATCATCCCACGAAGATGGACGGTGTGGAAACCTGAACTTGCAGGGCTGGGAATTGTGGAAATTGTGACACCTCGATACTGCATCCCACATCCCGCATCCCGCAAGTTGCGAAAGGGAAAATTACAGAGACCATGATCTGCGAACTGACATTATGCATGCCACATCCCACAGACTGCGTAAATGGAGATTTCTAGCAGAAAACCCAACTTTTTTCCCTGAAGTCTTGAATTGATCTAATCATTCAGGCCATTACCAATCTGGCCAATCTACCCTGCAACTTAGTTCGAAATGCATTGATGGAAAACATACATAAATGCCTATAATTGCAGTTATTCAAAGGAACAATGCATCAATTCAACACAGCAACATGTTCATCACATTCCATCAAGCAATTCCTGTTCACGAAAGCAACTAACACACTAGAGAAAGCAATTCCGGTCTTTCAAAACAAAGGTACAAAATCAGATTCAACGCATTCCTATTCAGGAAAGCAACTAACACACTAGAGAAAATGTGAACAAAACAAATCCACACAGGAAAAACCAAAACGTGAAAAGGGAAAAAATTGTCGGACAGGAGAAAAATCGCAAGAGCACTTGATTTCCCTCTGAGCACTTTTCTAGAATAGTTGGGATGCAAGTAAATACTAGCAAGACAAAAGTGGTAGTTTTCTCTAGAAAAACAAAACATAAACAAAATAAGTTCGACTTTGAAGACAATACCCTTGAAGTAGTGGAATATTACAAGTACCTCAGAATCGACTTCAACAAAAGTTTCAGTTGGGAAGGCTGAAGGAAAAAAATAACTCTGGGAGGTTGGAAAGCATTTTATGCTTTCCAGAATAGATGCAGAGATGCAAAGTTATGGGACTAGAAAACTATGCAAACCCTTTTTGCGGCTCTTAGTGATCCGAGTTGTTCTCTATGGTTGTGAAGTTTGGGCCAGCAGTACCTCTGACTTACAATGGAAGCAAATAGAAAATATTCAAAAACACATGATAACAAGCAAGATCAAAATTAAGTGTTCAGTGCCATACGAGATCATGCTAAGTGAAATGGGGTGTCTTCTATTGAAGCAATCGCTATGGTGAGACTCATAAGATATCTAAAAAGAGTTAAGAAAATGGAAGAAGGTAGATGGCCTAAGGTTGTCTTCAATGACATATTGTGCAAAAGAAAGAAGACTTGGATGCGACAAAATATTAAATGGTTTAGCAAGTGGGATATGTGCTTGAGCACATGCCCTACGAATAGTAAAGAAATAAAGGTTGTTGTTATCAATAAGTTCCACAAGCGAACTTGGGATAAAGAGCTAGGGAGAAAGAGAAAGTATTATATTGAAGAGTTTAAACCTACCTACAATCAGCATCAAAAGGTGTACATAGGGGCCAATATACCTTGGAAATCCAAAATTCTCATTGCTCAATTAAGAACTAATTCCCATCAACTCCGTTGTGAGATTGAGCGCTGGAAAAGGCCAAAAAAATCTTGGGCAGAAAGAGTCTGTATTTTTTGCACCACTGGTAAGGTGGAGACAGAAAAACATTTCATTTTAGTGTGAAGCCTTTAAGGACAATAGGGACAAGTACGCAAATTTCTTGACGGATAAATCTTCGGATGATTTATTTAATGAAGGGAATGTGGAAAAATTGGGGGCACTCTTCATCAAGTTGAATAGACAAAGGATTGAATTGCAGAAAATAGTGTGCAAGTTGATCAACTACATGTTATAGGTAGATGCATTATCCACTGCATGTTGTTAGTGTAGCAGACAAAATTCAAGTTACAATTGTTTATCTTCTCCATCTACTCTTAGTAAAACAATAACAGTGAAATATTGATGTTTTATTGAAAACAAATATAAGAATGATGTTTTTATTAGAAAAAAATTTAATCGTTATTTTAAAATATATTTTTACTAATATATTATGTAAGATTTTGGATTTTTTTAAGTTGATCAACAACATTAACTCATGTTAATAAGTATAAAACCTAGATTCATTTCATGGTCATTGTATCTTGTTATGATTAAACTATATTATATGTAGGTCATAAATAATATTAAATATTAATAATAAAAATATTATATGTCGAACTTAAAATCAATGTCTAGATGTATGACACACCAAATATAACTCCATGAGTGCAATAGTTAAAAAGAGGGTTGCACCTCGAGAGATTTGATCTCTCTCCACACTTGTTAGAGCTTAGGATTTGGATCTATGCTGGTTTATTCAATAGAGAAATAGTATGTTACTATCATGTTTGAGATCCCCATAAGCCAATTGAAGAATTAGGTTTGACCTTATCATGTTCGCCTTTACCTTGTGAGTTGAATCCACAATCCATCCATATGACGTCATCAAGTCTAATACAATCAAAATTATCATTATTTGCAATTCCTTCATCAAAAGAAGTGGGTAAAATAGTAAAACTGGGTGTCTCTTCATTTGTCAAAAGAAGTGGGTAAAATCATAAAACTAGGTGTTTATTTATTTATTTATTTATCCTTACTAAAAATAACTTAAACTTTTGGTTGTGAAAGTTTCAAAACGTCGATCTCATTATGTGTGTTGGATCTCATTATGTGTGATGGGGTGCTTGCTAGTTGGAAAATAAATTCTTTGGATGAGCAATTAAATGATCGATCGAAAAAGTTTCAGTTTATTAACCATTTGTGTGCCTTGCACCACCCTTCACCACCCATGAATCCTTCTCATATTTTGATGGAATTCATTACCAAGGATCTCTAAGTTCTAATCCATAATATTGTTGCTAGTTTTCCTAGAAAATAGAATTAGCAAGTGGGCAGAAGAAAGGGACAAGCGTGCTAAAGGGAAAGCAGGTTTTATACCTAAACATTTCATGGTGGACCATGGTATTACTTTAAGGCACATCATTGAAAAAGTGTGGGAGAAAAAACAGGAAGCATTTTTTTGCTTTGTCGATTTCAAAAAATATTTTGACACGGTTCAAGGGATAATGTCACGTACCCATACCCCATTATCATGCGGAATTAAAAAAATTCATTGAGAACTTTTATTGTTCATTGAAACACAGGGCATGGTCGCGAACCACATCTTGACATTCCCAACATTGTCACGCTCCCTCCCGTCTTCCATTGATCAACTCGACAATCTGTAGGGAAATATCTTAGAGGAGATTGGACGATGGAGAGAAAATGCGACGAAAATCAATGATCCCAAATGGTCCCGCAGACTGGAATCAAATTGATTGTTCAGAATCCACCAACAAAAATCAACGCTGCGGATAACCTAAGTTGCAGGGTCAAAAGTTACGAAAATGGCAATCTCACTTCCAACCCGCATGCTGCATTCTGCATTGGGAATAGATCAACGATGGACAATCGTACCATGAAGATCGACGGTGTAGAAACCTGAACTTGCGGGGCTAGGAATTGTGGAAATGGTGACACCTCGATCTCCCATCCCACATCCTACAAGTTGAGGAAAGGAAGTTGCGGAAGGGAAAATTGCGGAGACCACAATCTGTGAACTGAAATTCTACATCCTGCATCCTGTAGACTGCGTAAATGGAAATTTCTAGAAGGAAACCCAAATTTTTTCACTAAAGTCTTGGATTGATACATGATCATTCAGGCCATTACCAATCTGGCCAATATACCCTGCAACTTAGTTTGAAATGCATTGATGGAAAACATACATGGATGCCTATAATTGCAATTATTCAATGCAACAATGCATCAATTCAACACAGCAACATGTTCATCACATTCGATCAAGCAATTTACAATACAAGAATACAACTGCAAAAAATAACATAGACAATAACACTTATCTTGAATGGAACTTGTCCAGCAACCAGCTATGTCGCTGCAATGTTCCACCCAACCATAGGCCAGTGTGCTCTTTGATCTCTCAACAACACTTCCACCCTCAAGCTGGGAATGATCTTCCCTAAGGAATAAGGAACATTAACATGCTTCACCCATAGCCAAGGATACAATTAAAATTCAATAAAGCCAACACAATTGGGTTTATCAGACTCACACAGGCAGTGGTTTACACTTAGCCAAATTCACATGAGACACAACCAAGCCAACAGATGGGTTTATCAAGCTACCAACCAAGCCATCCTTCCAGTTGGGTTTATCAGGCTGTCAAGGAGGTGGAAAGATTGACTACTAAGCTAGTGAGCTCAACCCAGGAGCTATGAACACCCACACCAGATCTAGCCTAATTTATAAACAATTACACACCTAACACAAGGAAGCATTTCCTTCCCTACTACACAGTCCCTCAAGCCATGCCTTCCCTTCCAGTGCTATCCAGGGCATGCAAAGAAGAAAACCAGCCTTCTAGATTGGTTTGTGAGGTTCTTTCACACACCAGGTTTATCCAGCAAGTCAAGACTCTATTTCCATTCCTTCAATCAATTCAAATGCCAAACATGGATGCACACACATGGATCTCCGTCCTGGGATTTATAAAAATGGAATGGATGCCAGGGATTACATACACACACATAAATTTACAAATTTCTGGACATTGTCGGTGCTAGACCGATTGCTGCAAAAAATGCCAAAACGAAAAATGTTTTCGCTCTTTCAAAACAAAGACACAAAATTGGATTTAGGGCATTCTTGTTGAGGAAAGAAACTAACACACTGGAGAAAACGTGAACAGAACAAATCCACACAGGAAAAACCAAAATGTGAAAAGGGGACAAATCACTGGACAAGAGAAAAAATCATGATGGTTCAGACTCAGATTAGTATTTGCTTGCTAGATACTATGTGAATACCCAATTCGAATTTTCAAAAACCTTTTTTTCAATCCAAATCATGAGGGAAGGTGAAACATTGTTGTATGAGGGAAGAATGGGTGTTTTGGTGTTTTCTTTCCCAAGAAATTCAAAAAACGTTTTTCCCAAAGTGGGGCTCTTCCCAATTCAAATTTTCCCACTCTTCCAATCCCCCACTCCCTCAGCCTTAGGAAATATCATGCCCCCATCTCATTTAGTAGCGTTGACATAGCCGACTGTGGGTTTTAATTAAAAATTGCATTTTTAACATAATTTCCAACTTTTTAATGTTCAGCTAGCATAAAAAATACCATCATCCACACCTTAATTGCCGAAACATAAATACTAAATCGATGGTAGGTCTTTTTCCTAGCTCCACACCATGATTATTTACATCATTTATTCAAATGCAATGGGGTCAAAACCGGGGTGTTACAGAGAAGCTATGGCACAGAATGGAGGAACTTGGGGTTCCTATACATCTTAAATAATTTGTTCATAGGCTACATGAGGAGGTCAAAGTCAAAATTAGAACATCGGATGGTGCCTCTGAAAGTTTTAGAAGCCATATCGGGGTCAAGCAAGGGTTCCCATTATCCCCCACCATTTTTGGCTTATATATTGGCAAACTTGAAGAATGATTAAACTTAGAGGGCGGGGATGGAGTCCTCGTGGGAGAGTATGTGATAAGGCTTCTTTTATATGCAGATGGCCTTATATTTGATTGCTAAGTCTGCTCTTGGCTTGCAAGAGCACGTGATTTCCCTTGAGCACTTTTATAGAATAGTTGGGATGCAAATAAATACTATCAAGACAAAAGTGCTAGTTTTCTCTAGCAAAAGAAAACATAAACAACATAAGTTCTACTTCGAAGACAATACCCTTGAACTAGTGGAAGATTACAAGTACCTTGGAATTGACTTCAACAAAAGTTTGAGTTGGTAAGGCTGCAAGAAAAAAAGAACTGTGGGAGGTTGGAAAGTGTTTTATGCTTTCCAAAATAAATGCAGAGAGGTAGAGTTATGGGATTGGAAAACTATGCAAACCCTTTTTGGGCTTTTAGTGATCCCAGTTGTTCTCTATGGTTGTGAATTTTGTGCCAGCATTACCTCTGACTTACAGTGGAAGCAAATACAAAAAATTCAAAAACACATGATAACAAGAAAGTTCAAAATTAAGAGTTCAATGCCATACAAGATCATGCTAAGTGAAATGGGGGTGTCTTCTATTGAAGCAATCGCTATGGTGAGACTCATAAGATATCTAAAAAGAGTTGAGCAAATGGAAGAAGGTAGATGGCCTAAGGTTGTCTTCAATGACATATTGTGCAAAAGAAAGAAGACTTGGATGTGACCAAATATTAAATGTCTTAGCAAGTGGGATATGTGCTTGAGCACGTGCCCTACGAATAGTAAAGAAATAAAGGTTGTTGTTATCAATAAGTTCCACAAGCGAACTTGGGATAAAGAGCTAGGGAGAAACAGAAAGTATTATATTGAAGAGTTTAACCCTACCTACAATCAACATCGAAAGGCGTACATAGGGTCCAATATACCTTGGAAATCCGAAATTCTCATTGCTCAATTAAGAACTAATTCCCATCAACTCCGTTTGAGACCAGGCATTGGAAAAGGCCAACAAATTCTTGGGCAAAAAGAGTCTGTATTTTTTGCACCGCTGGTAAGGTGGATACAGAAAAACATTTCATTTTAGAGTGTGAAGCCTTTAAGGACAATGGGGGCAGGTACGCAAATGTATTGACAGATAAATATTGGGATTATTTATTTAACAAGGGGACTGTGGAAAAATTTGGGGTGCTCATCATCAAGTTGAACAGACAAAGGATTGAATTGCAGAAAATAGTGTGCGAGTTGGTATATACCATATGCTATTCTTAGCCTCGTGGATGTGAAAATATTTCCTTCCTTCCTTCCTGGCCCAAGGACTCTTTGGGAAACAATAAAGGGCTCTCAAGTCTCTTAATCTTGACCCCCTTTAATGTGATAGCATGGCATTCTCTATCAAGATGTATATTCCTTGAATAAGAAACTACTACTTATTTTAATTAAGTACTATCTATTAGCATTCCCAAATGTATGTGTTGAACTGGAAAATGTTTCATGCAATTGTTTTTTTATTTGGTAAACTTTTTTCTATAATTTAGAAAGCTACTTAACATATATTGGTCTATTATAAGATATTAGGCAGTATTTCAACACCCTTAAGAAAATAAACCTACCATTTTGTTTTATGCTTTGGATAAAATCACCAATTTATAGGCCTATACTTCTTCCTATACACTACAAATTTTAAAGGTATTCTTTATTGTTTCATTTTGAGAAAGGAGAAATCCTCACAAACTAGTATTATTTTTGTTATTCTTTTTTATTGTGCATCAAAAGTGAAAATATTCACAAGTTTTCTAGCAATAGATCTTAGTGCTAAGAATGACTTATATATCCCTAAGAATGAATTATATATCCATGTTATCAAAAAATGAGTACCATTGGAAATATCCTATCTTCATTTCAAAAATGTTAGTGGCTTCAAATTATGAAGTCCTCCCTCAAGGAAATTTTCTAGATTACATCAATGGATAAACAAGTGCATGCGTAACTACAATGCCATGTTAATATGATAGTATGTACAACATTTTTTTGAATGTATATCATTTCAACCTGGAAAACTTATACCAATACATAAGTGAAAAACATCCATTTAAGTTCAACAGATTTGTAATCAATTTTTTTCACCTTGAGCCTAAAATCACCCTACTATATGAATAGTTAATCTTGTAGATTCCTTTTTGCATGGCCTTCCATAGATATATTTTCCATCTTCTATAGTTTAGTATGTATTAGTGGAGCTATGTTTCTTGTTTCAAACAAATTGGTCCAACTTGGAGTTTTTAGGAGCTATTTTAGGGTTATGGAAAACACTATAGAGATAACTAGAGCCTGCATTTAGGTTGTTTCTTCAATCTATTGTTTGTTTGAGTGTGGACAATTGATAGTTATAATCTTCTATTCATAGTATACAAGGCATTAAAATTGATCAGTCTTCCCAAAAAATTCTCATAATGGATGCACTAAACTAGAAATATTTCAATCTTGTTCTGCATGTATTTCTACCCCATCTCTAAATTTAATTAATATTTTCCAAGTCATAGAAATTACTATTCATATTTTTGAAGTAGTTAATGTTGGGACTCATAAGGGTTTACAAGAATTAGCTCCTGAATTTGGTTTTGGAAAATGTAATTGGATATGATGCTTCTATCATGTCACTATTGATGCTAAGGGTAGAGACAATGTGCACATTATGATTATGATTATGTTGATTTAATTTATGAGACAAAAAGGCCAACAAAAATTGCAAGTCCTAGACATGACACAAAACTATAGGAAATAAAATAATCTGAAATTAGGTCAGCGTGCCATTTGGGAGATGTTGATTACATGACTCTTTCCTTTACTTAATGTTTGTAATAATTTATCTCATTAAATATATTGTTCTAATTTCAAGTCATGACTGGCTAGGTGGATTGGAAGGACCTAACAAATTATACCTTGTTGTTGTGCAAATAAGAAGGCCCATTTTATTGAATTAGTTACCACATACAACATACTAATTCAATTGTTCCTAGCATAAAAAATGAAACCTTACATCAACAGTAAACTATTGGCTATTTACATCTAACTTGAGAATAATATCATGTTTACTACCTCCAAAAAAATGAGATATCATCTCTTTCACTTTCAAGTGTCTTGAATTTCTAAAACTACAAGTGATACTGAATTATGATACCAATGTTGATTGAGGCTTTGCTTCAGCAATAACTTGGCAATATTCTCAATACAAAAGCAACCACTTGGAATTTGCAACTAGGATATGACCTCATGACTAATTGGGAAAGTGTTTTTCTTGCATAGGAGAGGTGCAACATTCAAATATATCTCCCCATGAAAAATTGGTTATTTGTACTTGGGAATGTGTAAGGTTCAAATATGCATCGCCATGTAAAATAGGGTGTTTGTACATGGGAGAGGTGCAAATCTCAAATATATCTCCCCATGGAAAATAGGGTATTTGTAACACATTAATGTTGGTAACACATTAATATACTTCTATTATGTCCTTTGAAAAAAATGGATATTACCCTCTCTATCCTGCTTCCCACATATTGTATATCTAAAAGGTTTTTTTCTCTTCCCATAATTCTCTTGAAAGTTTAGTTATGGTAAATATTTAACAATATAAAGCCCATTTGCAAGATTTTATCTAGGACCAACTCAGGCTGGTTAGAGGTTTATTATATATGACTTATCATTTTGTTCATGAACGATATAGTAAATCAAGTCCATGCTGTCGACTTTAGCTCACTATATTTTTTATCATTAAATAATTCTTTACTATGGATTGTTTCAAAGTGACTATTGGAGCCCTTAATAAATTTATTTTCATCATTATAGTAAACCTTAAATTAAAAATTCCTTCTCAAGATACAATATAGAGTATTAACTATCAAGGGAAATGAGACATTGATGAACTTGGAATGGTTATAAAATCGGGAGTTGGAAGAGCATTAGATCAAAATATATATATATGTGTGTGTGTGTGTGTGTGTGTGTGTGTGTGTGTGTGTGTGTGTGTGTGTGTGCCAAACAATCCTTTTTGTTGGTATCAAACCCTTAAATCATTTTTATTTTATTTTATAAATGAATTTCCAATTTAGTAGGGTATTCCCAAGTATAGATTGGTTAGGTATACAACATGCCTCTCCAACATAGATTCGCTAAGTTGAAAATAAAATAGGAAAGCTTAATTTATTGCTGAAAAAAACTCCCTTTTGGCCTCTTGAGTGATTTTGAGGACTTTGGGAAAAGAAACGAGGCATGTGTTTTATGAATAAGCTACTTAAAGAATGGATATCAATATTTCAACCTTGAATTACTTACTCCAAAATGTAAACTTCGACTAAATATACTAAGCATGTTAGTATATTTAAAGAATAAAAAAGAGAAATTTTAATTTTTTTTCTAAATAAATGCTTAAGAAGAGTGTTTCTCTACTACATATCCAAACTTGTGTATTCCACTAGGAATGCTTCATATCAACTTGTTGATTCCTCTTTAGGGGTTCCCCTATATTTGATCTTGTATTCTATGATTTGTGTTATGCAAAGGTTTCTCACATTCACCTCAAGAATGCACTTGGTTTCCCTTATGATCTTTTAGTCTTCCTTTATAACATGAATTCTTACTTTGGAAACCATACCACTAGCCAACTTCATTAAATAGGAGACATGAAAGACATCATGGAGTCTTCCCTTGTTGGTAATTCTTAAAAATTATGGAACCTTCCCAATTTTTATTTCACTTTTAATGGGACACTTCAACTTGTGAACTAAAGTTTGTCCTTATCATGTTTCTAGAGAGGTGTCTACTTCTATGGATGCAATTGAACAAAGATCATGTCTTCAATCTCAAAAAAAAAATTGGTAGTGTTGATCAACATAATGTTTCATTCTATATAGTATAGGCGTGTTGTTCTCTAGGATACTAAAGAGGTTCTATTTTTCATGAAAAGTATCAACTACACCAAGGAATTTAATATTTTGAATGACCCAATCCTAAGGTGATAGGGACGCATTGACACATTTCACTAAAGGGATTTATTTTTGTGGGATGTAATAGAATAAAATTAAGGAATTCCAATGGTGATATTATAATTATGGGAATTAATAACTCATTAGGGATAAGTAACATCATCTTTCAAAGACATAATATATATTATTGGTTGGTGATATCATTTACTTATCCTCTATTGTTTTCTATTCAAATCAAAATGTGAAATTCGTAGATGTAAGGATCCCATATTGTTGTGAGAATTTTCATGTACAACAAAACAAGTTAACTACATAGAAAGATATGGATCATTGCTCGAGGATTCTTTGGGTTGCTCTTTGAGGAAAGAACATTCAAGGAAGTCCAATGATACCATGCCATATGTTGAGGTAAGGATATCAATCCAAACACACAATAGTGTTGATAATCGGAGATTGCCATATTCATATAAAAAATACAACCTATTAGATCGCAAATATGGTATGTACATTTATGCACATGCAAAGTTGTGCATAGATTCTTACGTATTTTTGTTTAATGAATTGTTGAAATTTTTAATTTAATATTGTTTTCTTTTTAGAAGCATATTTCAATAGATCCTCTCATGAAATTTCTTATGCGTCTACATCTAGTCAAAAGAGATATGATTCATCACGTGAATGATTGAAGTCATCTAATTTCCATTTGAGGCATAGGGATAATGATATAGCCATGGAAAATTTTCCCATATCATCCTTTGGACAACATTCATCTTGACTACCTTTTGTTGGTATAATTTTGTGTAATTTTTTTCTATTTTAATATACATCAGTTGTAGATGCATATGTTCAATATGTTTGTACCTTTATACACATTTTTTTTGTGGTTATAGAGGATCGGGGTTTGTTAGAGGGACGTAATGGGGCAGAGGGTGAATATCAACATCCTAAAAATTCTTAGGAAAGGGGTGACAGTCAAGCAACGACAGTCACAGTTGAACAATATGTGGATTGTACTCCCATAATAGCCTGTCCATTAGACCTACCCGAGGATGTTCCTTTCAGAAATGATGTCCAAAAATTGACCATTCAATGTTGTGCATCTCACCATGAGAAGTTGAAGGGCGATCTTTCTAGTTTGGATCTCCCTACTAAGAGTAGAAAAAGTTTGGATATTTTTTTTTCACTCCTTAATAAAATTGATTAATGTATATCATAGAATTGGGCCAACTACAGATGGTTTCATTAACTTGGTGTAGAGGCAGAAGGAAGAGGTGATGGGTCCTAACAAGTGGCCCAAAGTGGAGAAGAGGAGGACCTCGACCTCCTTTGATATCTCTCCTACCAAGGATTATCACTTTAATATTATCGATGGAGGCTACCTCTCAGGTTCATAGAGATATGGGGGATGCCATGGAATATGGTTTAACATCAAAATTTGTAAGAATTGATGTTGGCCTAACTCAAGAGAGAGAATGAGCTAGTTTTCATGAAATTTTGGTTTATATAATAGATGATGAGGTATATCCTATGAACCTTGAACATGTCAGGGCTTATGCTTAGATATGTCACAATGGGTGGTTTGACTTCCTATCTCATGAGAGAGAAAGAACAAGAGAGGTTTTTGTTTATATTTAACTGATAATTGTTTAATTCATTATGTGATCTTTTTTTTGTTATATATATGGCTTTGTAAGTTTAGAAATAGAATAATGAATGTTTTAAATGTTCATTGATTGTAGTTTTCTAGATTGATGAATGGATATGATTTTAGAGTCTCCTCTAGTGTAAATTTAGAAGGATTTAGAAAGGTACATTTGCTTAAATATCCATATTTATGTTTTAAATGTATTTCTTGATCTTTTCCAATGTTCATTTGAACTAATTTATGTATCTTGTCATTAATGTGAACACATTTTCTAAAATTGAAAATGGTTGTATTCATGGGTTCCATTAGGTTCATCTTTTATTTAAGATATGCCATCTTTTGGCATTGGAATTTCATAGGTAAATGTAAGTATGGTTTAGAATTTTTAGTTATGATTTGAAGTGTTAGTTAATTTTAGTTTATTTTACACATAGAATAGTTTATTTAATTAAATTAATTAAATTCAGGAAATCGAAGCTAGTAACATTATCGGTATTGGTATAACACCTTGTTTTTTACCCTAGTATGTAAATATGTAAATATTGATGAAATGTCTAGAATTCGAATATGAATGGTCTAGCATGACCAGATAATGTAACTATGTACATTTTACCTTTTTAATATAAAATATATGACTACTACAAACTAAAGGATGAAGAAGATATGGGGGGCTATAATTCCATAAGAGGGAGAGTGAGAAAGGGGTTAAATGGGAGATGAGCCATTCTAGTATTATTCATCCATGATTGACCTATCAGATGTTGTTATATTTGAACCACCATCACTCATATTGTAGACTAGACCCATATTGAGAATGTCTTAGTTCCCTAGAGTCTAGGTGCAAAGAGTTCCTGGTCCACATGTGCGAGAGCCCTAGAAGGGAATTGGGGTAACAAATATGAGGGATTGTGAACTCAATGAAGGGAGCCCCATTCCTTGGGTTGTGCGGGAAGATGGGGGGGAGTGCTTGCATATTGGGATAAATGTCGCAAGAAAACTTCATAGCTTCTTGTGGGATAAATGTTGTGGGATCATTTTATTTTACTAGAAAATTTGGTAGAGAGGATTAGAAGATACACCTCATGGGTTGTTAACGTTAGTCTATCCAATAATATACTTGTTTGTTTGCACTTGGAAGGGTTTTTTTCTAAAGTTTCCTATGTTTTTAAATTTAATCACTCATGGACATAATTATATGAGTTTAACATATTGATAAGACGTAAGTGGAGATCTCTTAATTGGGTTGTGGCTAACACTAAAATTTATAAAATGTCGTACGAAAGAGACCTCTTGAGTAAGAATCAATAATGAAATTCATTGAAAAAGGAGATGACTTCCACCAATTATTAAAATTTAATCCAAGGTACAACATGAAACCCAAACTATCAATAGATTTATTGATGTCAAACATCATTCAAAACCACTAAATCAATGACCATTGATCAATTTTCATTTGTTGAGTTCAAGGTTTTCTTTCAATGATGTAAACAAAGATAGGATGCTACAAGTCTAAGTCAATGCATTAGAGTAGATAAGTTATCATCGGTGAGACATAAAATTCCTATGAGAAGTCACTCGGGACCTTCTACCCAAGCATGAGTTTGAATACTTATTTCAATGACACATGATGAGAACAAATTGACACCAAGGAATGCCCAACATATGAGGTCAAGAAAATTGCAGAATGGCCTACATAGGCTATATCTATTAACATTGATCACAACACAATAGTGAATTGGAAATGTTTTGACACAAAGGGACCAATGAAACAAATATAAAATATAGGAGACATTGACAGATTCTTCATATGATTGAAATAGTAACCAATCAAAGGAGAAATTAACCATGAGATCAAGACTTAAATCCTAAGGATGTAAACTAGAACCCAACTTACTAATACATTCAAGACTAGAGATATGTTTAAGGATGAATTGATTTGCTGCTACAAAATAATAGATATTGGATATCTCCCCCCCGTCTCTCTTTTTATAATATTTGATTTTTAGTGTCTTTTTCATATTATAATTACTAAACCATAAAAAAGAATGATAAAGTACATTCAAGAAAATGAGTGATGCATGGAGTGCAACTATATTACAAGCACACAAAACATGATGTGCGTCATCTTGATGACATGGTGGAGATAATTAGGAACTTTTGAGCCTAACACAAACTTCAACATGGGAACCAGAAGGAAACAAGATTCTGACTATGGTACCCATGGGTTGGTAAGTTCTAGCATAAAAATTATGTCTTTTATTAGGATAGAGGGCTGTTGTCGTAATTCCATGTGTTGTGATCCTGAGGTGTGAAAATAATGGCAGGGTTGATGCAAATCATGCATTATGGCGATGACCTTCCTTATACGCTAGTTTAGACATAGACCTTTTAATCAGACCAACAATGTGAAAAAATGAACCTTAATTATTGTTTTCTTGTCCAAATTAGTCAAAAGCTAGGCAAAATGGCATTAATATTTATATTTTTGAAATATTTAATATTAAAGAAAAAGTAAAAGGAACCTAATATACTTTTAATACAATTAGTATAGACATATTTTGAATAGACATGAAGGCTAGCAATAATACATTTTCAGATAGAGCTCATTTCTAGGCCCTATAATGTTCCCCTTCAAATCTTCAAGATCATAAGATCTCCCATTTAATACTGTCTTCACAATGTAAGGAACAAGCCACGTTGACTTGAAATTACGAATCCCTATATCGTCATGTTTTTTTTTGTAGACAAGCACCATGAATCCTTCAAAGAATAAAAGAGGATGGATAGATTCGTCATGCTAAGCCTTCACATGTTTCTTGTGTGATTTATTATTAGTAGATGTATCTCTTATGTGCTCATCCAACTTTTCCAAATATATTAAACGTTTTTTTTTAAATGGCGGTATCTAGTAAGATATCGATATCTAGCTTCAAATGTGAGAATTCACACTATATGAGTAATGCGGCCTCTACTTCATGCACAAGCTGGAAAGGAGTAAAACCTTTCATATCCTTGATGGAGGTTCGATATGCCCAGAAATTTGGGTAAAGAAAAATATGCCAATTTTTCCTATTCCTAATCATTGTTTGGCGCATGGTATTCAAGGAATTATTACTTATATCTACCTAACCATTATCCTATGGGTATAATGGTGAGGAGAAGTCTTGTCGAAAACAAAGTTTCTCGGACAACATTTTCATCATATTCTTTGAGAAGTGATTGGCATTGTCAATGTCAATCTCTCTAGGTATACCAAAACAAGATACCATTTGATTAAACATGATTTTGTGAAGGGGGAAATGGTGATAACTAGATAGAGAGGAGCATGATGTGAGCACATTTTCTTAATAAAGGCCTAAGAAGGATGGAATTTATTAACTACTTCTAAATAGTATTTGAAAATTGAGAACCCAAAATAACATGAACGCAAAATCGTTTAGATGTGGAAAGATTAGATAGATGACCACAACAAGATCCAACATGGAAATCATTAATCACTTTTATTCCTCCTTATAAGTTAGACAAAATCGTAGGATAGTATCAATTCCTCAATGATACAGTGCGTCTCCAATTATGACATAATATCTTTCTTGGTGATAGATTTTACATCTCTCTTAACGAGAATATTGAGTAGAGACCTGACGGATTGTTGGAAGAAAGTATAATAAATCAAGATGTGTTCGTCAAGTAATGACTCATTTTCCATTGTCTCATCACAATCTCAAGGAAGTTCTGAATTATCTCAAAAAAATATAAGGACTTATTAGATGTTACTAACACAAAATCTAGATCAAATTCCTGAAGAATAAGAATCAATTTATTATACTTTTCATCAACAATCTGTTGGGACAAGATGTTGAAAATGGTTGATGTTTTCATTGACATTCGTTTTTCTAAGGATAATGTACAATAAAATCCTTTGTATTGCATGCATGGTAGCTAATGCCAGTTTCTCAACATGACAATACCTTAGCTCAGGACATACCATGTTCTCACATAGGTAGTAAATGACATGTTCCTAGTGAGAATCATCTTTTAGGACCAATACCATTCTGACCATTGATTCAGATGTTTCCAGATACAATATGAAATATTTGTTATAATCTGGAGGACTTGGTAATGGGAAAAACATCGAACCCTTTTTTAATGCATCGAAAGATTTATGAGCATTATCATCCCATATAAATGGGACCCTTTTCCTAAGAAAGCACATGAAACCCTTTGTGATTTTAGCATAGTTAGCAATGAATCATCGTAAGAAATACACCTTCCCTCAAAGGCTTTCTAACTTATGTAAGTTACATAGGGGACTCAGGAAATTGGATTATTTCCTCAACCTTAAAAAATCTACCATTATCCCATTCTTTGAAACTATGAAACCTAGTAATCAACCCGAAACAACACAGAAAAATGCACTTATGAGGATTCAGTCAAATCCTATAATAGTGACATCTATAAAATATAGCTCTCAGGTTCTTGGGGTAATCCACCATTTTCCCATACTTTCTTGTTAGGCCATCTGGATAGGCCTATACAATTTCCTTAATGTCATGAAAAGCATAAGACTTATCATGTTGAAAATTTGCTTTGGCATTATTTAGACCAAATGACTAAAAAGATCCCCAAGGGACATATAAAAGAAGTTATGTGCTAATCTTCGGGTTAGATTTGTATCTTCTTGTATCCTAAGGAGTCGTCCATAAATGATAAAATATCATTAGTAGCACATTTATATATGATTTGATTAATAAATGGAGTAGGATAGTTTACGTTAGGATGTTCTAGGTTAAGGTCTTAAAAATCAATGCAAACTCTAATGTTCCCCTATTTCTTATCAATGGGTACTAGATTGGACACCCACTCAGTTAGAGGGACGTGATAGATGAAGTTTTCTCAAAGAAATTTTTACACTTCTTCCTTTACAGAAGTAGCCTTCATAGATTTATCATTCTTAACTTGTGTCGAATTGGTTTAAAATTATTAGGATATGTTTTTTTTCTCATTTTTTAGAATTGATGGGTCTATACCTAGCATTTGTTCATCGAAATAAGAAAATATGTCTCTACACTCCTTAAATATTGTAGTATATATTACTATATCTTCTGGTGAGAAATATACACCAATAAAGACATATGCAACAACACCTAGGGTCTTAGCAATATTGATAGGAATGGTTGGTCAGATTTTAGTCACGTTTCCTTCTACATACAGTTGTGATGTAGTTAGAGGGCTCCCATGCCATTCCATTGACCCTAGTTTTGTGGTTCTATTTTCTTTAATCGTTACTTCATTATTAGTGGGAAGAAACGATGTACTATAATGAATGTATCTCCAATTTCTTTCTCCTAAAGACGTAGCCTCGATTATAGCCTCATATGGACGCATGATAGTGTCTAAGGGATCATGACATTGTTAAGGGATCATGACATTGTAAAGAACCTATGGCCCAAATCAATATGGAATATTGATCATCTACTTCTATTTGGGTAGAGTGATAATATTTTTCTTCATTTATTGTAGTTATGGACTGATAAGCTATCTTGGCTACAGACATGTCTAACATATCCCTCCTACACCCAATTCCTTGGGGTGGTTATGGTATTATCTATAGGTCTTCAAAATAGTAGGTCATGAATTGACATAATTTCCTCGTGGAAGTTATAGAGAAATATGATATCATGTGTATCAAAGATGAATTGTCACCTAGGTTGGGTGGAGGCAAATTGAATTCTCTCATTATCGTAGGATACATTCCCACACCAACATTTTCAGAGTCCTTCCTAGAATGACTTGCTAGAGGGACATTGTTCCCAGAGTTATGAGTGGACTCATTTCTATGGAATGATAATTGATCAATGGTGACTATATTTCCTTCATGGGGAAATTTAATCACATGAAATATAAAATATACCACATCCATCATGACATGAGTCCAACTTCTATATAGAAACATTATAATCAAGTGGGGCATCAACAAATTTCACTTCTACACTGAGGTTCCCCTTAGCTCTATTAGGAGAGACAAGATGATTCCATGGGGTTGGAATAGGTGACCATCATGGGAACAACTTTAAATTTTCCAATGGCTTTCCAACTATTGATGCTCAAAATGACACGGTTAAGTAAGAAACACGTTAAGCATTCTTGGAGGGATATTCAAGGGGAGTTAAGGGGATGGAATCCCAGGTTGTGTTTAGTGCCCTTGCATAAATAGGGTTCACAAAGTTGATCAATGGCATTAAGTTCAAAAAAAAGAGAATTAGATATGTGTCGATGAATGTAAGAAGCTTCAAAACACAATGTCATTTCATTAATCAAAACAAATTAAGTCTCTTTAACCATGTTTGTAGTAAATTCAAAATGCATAATTGATTCATTCATCAGTTGCAAATGAGGTTAATGCATGGTATTTCCAAAAATAAAATGAATTATGCAATTAACTGTTCAAGAAAATAAAGATTTAGACGCAAGCATGAGAATACATCAATAATCAAACCTTCTTTGATGCTAACGTATACTAAAGTAGCTACTTCGATTATGCAAGGAGAAATGTTCGATTTTGTTCGATTCTGAAATTTTAAAATGCCTTTGAAAACTAGCATGATATTAATGCAGCAAGATTATCCAAATGAAGACGAAACTTTTTGTTTTTGTCGTTAGTATAAAAATACAACCATAACTTGTGTTTTCTCTTGAGTCTAAATAACTTTCACAACATTAAAAATGTTAGCGAAATGAAATTTGTCATTTAAGTCAGATTTGCAAATTTTTAAATGCAATTAAAGGTCCGAGTTTATCATTTGGTAAAATTCATCTTGAAAAAATTTACTAATTACATAAAGTTAAAGATAGCCTAAAATACTATCGAATGGATACTTTCGTTTGAATTATACATCATAAATGTCTATGACTAAAGCTCAAAAACATAGAATTTAAATATGTATGTTAGTGTAGAAAGTTAAACATGTACATTCTACTTATATACATAAAATACAGTTTGCATAGTTGTTAAAAAAAACTACAAAAGACAAACTCGAGAGATAGATACAAATATGCCCAAAATAAGTTTTTTTCATTAAAGATGGAATTGGAAGTCAATAATACAATAATACAATATGTCATGATTGGTTTAACCCCTGAGAATATGAGGCTTTTGAGACCCTATGCAATTCTCAACAGCTTATATTCAACCAGGTGAAACTGAGATAGTGGGAGGACTTCCTGCTCAGAATGTCATACAGTAACCTACCTGCATGAAAGCATTAGTAGGAAAAATATACAAGATAAAATGAAATCCATGCAGGAAAATAGAACATATTTCCAGCATATGGACACTCTACCTTCACCCTAATAGATGGACCTAGATTTTAGCCTTACCTACAATCACCACCTATTAGGCTCACGGATGACTGAGTCTAGAGGGAAAAATTACAGAAGTGAAAAAAACTAGTAGTACCCACATCTTACCTCCAATGTGTGAGATGATAGTTTTGGCAGCTTCGCCAAGCTTTTAAAGGCTGCATGTAAGAGTAGGCAAAGTATTTTGGATGCCTTGTAAACTCAATGGTTGTGTTCCTCTTAGTGTTCAGTTTGATTGTTCATGTGTGTCCTAATGAGGGTGAATGTTTAAGGAAGGTGGACTACAAGTAGCTGACATGTACCTTCTCAAGTCTCCGAAATTCAAAATGTTTATGTCTCTTGGCCCATGGGGTTCATAACATTATTTTAAGTTTATTTTTTATCACTGTTAACTTTGGAGTGCAAGTTCTTCTTTGTCTTAACTCTTCTTATGAACATCATAGCTTATAGACTAGCACAACCACAAGTCAAGTGGTTGGTGAATGTCGATAGGTGCAGCCATCCACCTAGTTTTGTGATGATGATCGACTCTTAAACAAACTCTAAACACTAAACTAATTACTAGATCCCACGGGGGGTTCACTCAATGAACTTGTTACATAGCACGACCATTCGCAGGATATTAAAGAATATCCCTAATTTCACTAAATATTGAAAAATGCCTCTTGAAATTGTATTTTTGAACCCCGCTCCCAATATACCTTTCCGATTAAGAAAACCCCTAGTTTCATTATATATTGTAGGTATCCATTTTACCAACATGTTTTTAATACCCCCTTTATATAATATTATCAAGTTGCAACAAACAAGATGCCTAACACATCTCAAAATATGCAAACATGATTCTAAATAAAATAATAGTATAATGTTAATAATGATCCCACCAGGATTGCAGGGGCGACCAATCAATTTGTAGCTTTGGATAGTGGAAGACCCAATGGAATAGTAATGGGGAAAGAGAATTGCATAAAAGGAAACCCAATAAAGAGATCAATATAACAAGGAAAGTAAAACACTGATAGTCCAATAATGAGTGCAACACTTGGAAAAGATGAAAATTGTAGATGTTTCACACCATATCCTGTTGATCTACTAATTTTATATCATGTAAATATAAGTATAGCCATAGAGAGCTCATATTTTTTATAAGCTTAATAAACTAAACTTCATAAAAATGAAAAATCGAAACTCTTTCATGGATGGACTTCCCTACATTTCATTGTATTTTATTTATTGAGACAAGATATGAACAAACACTTGATTTTTGCTAAGAACAAACTACCAAAAACAAATAGTATTGATTCATGGGGAAAATCTATTAAGGAAATTTTAAATATGTTTTAAAAAATTGAAACAATCCATTGAAAAAAAGTTGATTCCTAACGAAATAATTCGTATCCATTGTGCTAACTTTCCTCTACATTATTTGGTCATCTTGTATGCAATCACTTTTTACGTTTAATTTAAATTTACTTAACATTACATAAAACTATATTCAACATAAATATTAAATATTTTAAAAACAGTATCATAAAACAAATTTCTAAACCATTATATTTGACATGCACAAACATTATATATATATATATATATATATATATATATATATATGTGTGTGTGTGTGTGTGTGTGTGTGTGTGTGTGTGTATATATATATATATATATGTATGTATGTATGTATGTATGTATGTATTGTTGGCAAGGGGTTGGGGTAAGTTGTGCAGCATCGCGGATGCTACGCAAGCTCAGAAGACACCTCGCAAGATGAAGATAGCACGATAGGCGGAAGATAGGCTACTTTTGATTATTTTGTGTCACTTTTTGTACTTGTTGACCATTTTTTGTGGACATTGGTCATTAGTTAGTTAAATCAATTAGGAGTTAGTTAGAAGTGGACCATGAATGTAAAGGTGCAATCCTATATATAGAAAGAAGAATTGTGAATGAAGATATACATAGATCAATAAATGACTGTGATCGAGATCAAGTTGATCATAGACTATTTTTGGGGTATGTTTTTTCTCTGAAAGAAGAGATAAATTATTATCTGTTTTGATATGTGGTTGTGCAGAAGTAATATGATAAGATGAATGTTGACCTGAATCACTGTTATCTTCTATTTTTTTGTCTTTTTGTTCCTGCAAAATTGATGATACATGCTACATGACTTTGAAATATAGATCCATGATGCAACGTTTACTGTTTATGAATGTTTTTATCTTTTAGATATGTTCCACACTGGTAGATCTGTTACAATTATGAATGAATGATGTGCAATGATGAACTGTTATGTTAGAGAAGTCTATCATTTCTGGTTGTTGAGATGTTCAACCGTCGATGCCTTAACCCTCTTCTATACTGCGGAAACTTGGTTCCGTCATCCCTCCCTTGAACATCTCGGGTGAGACCTCATTCGCTCTGTGGGTGTTTCTAGATAGGGTAAAACCTATCTAGGCCGATGCTCAGGGAGATCATGGCAAGTCAAGTGTCGATAGAGTGGGACCCATGTCGACTGGGTTTTGTTGGTTGAGGGTTGAGCCAACAAATGGTTTCGTTTTTGGGAAACTATTGTGACTAAGAGGAGGGGATGTGGCATCTAAAGTGAGTAGAAATCCAAGATTGGTTTGACCAGAAGTTGCGAGAATTTGCTGAAGCAGAAAATCAGAACCTTGGATTGACAACAGACAAGTGGTTGGTGAATTGCATACACGACGGTTCTCATGACTATTTCTTCTATGAGTTTCCCATTATACTGTACGAGTGGTTGGCGTAGTTTAAATACAAGAAGACAAATTTCCAAGGAGGAGAACCAACATCATGGACCCTTGAATTGATCTAGGAACTGCAAGAAACTGACAACATAGCATCATGAACTGTTGAGGTCTGGCTGGATAGTATCCTAGAAGGATACATCACAGAGTTCGAAGTCGACACTACCAAGTCTTACAGCAAAGCAGAAAGGGAATTTTTCAATGGGCCCAGAGGTAGGTTTTTATTATCTCTACAATTGTCAATTAAACTGCTTGTCTGCGAAAAGGGTATATTGAAGATGCACCTAGAGTAGTATAACTCGGGTGTGTGGAGGCGGTGGATACTGCGACTAAATGGGGGAGGTGAATGGGAAGCTAAGGGGTAGATGGGTGCAAGTTTCGACGAGACTATGAGGGAAGTCGAGGAAGAAAGTGGTTGTACAAGGGGACGAGCAAGGTTTCGACAAGAGAAGAGGCAGAGGACAAGGGAAGGTCCTGCTGTGATTGAAACACAAAACCGTGAAAGACAACCACACGAGACGAAGCGACCCTACAATGACGAAGAGGATGACTAGACCCAGACTATGCCTAGGACAGCAATAATATCAAACCCTAGAAGCAATGTGCCCACACCTCTGCGCACCACTTAAAACTTAGGGAGAAACACGAATTCTATGTCGGCTTTCCCGACCTGTCAACAACATTCTAGAAGTAGATCAGTGTATGTAGGAAGAAATCCAAGGATGGTGGGAGAAGACACTAAGTTACCTTTGTTCCATGGGAACGGGACAGATGATCCTGAGCAGTACGGGTTCCTCTGTGAGGAATTATGGACTGTTAGACAAGCCATGGATGATGATGTCAAGAAGGGCTAACTAGCGACTACTCTGTGGGGCCATGCACTAGATTAGTACATGAAATTTATATAGGTTCCTACAGGCACCCCTAGAAAAAATTTGGATGAGATTCAGAGGCAACTAATCGAAGAATTCTGGAAGCCTAAATCAAAGGCGCAATACATCACTGAGTTGAAAGAGATCAAGAAGTTTCCAAATGAAACTGTGTGGGACTTTGACCAAAGGTTTAAGACATTGATGGCACTAGTCAGATTTGATATGAGAAATGTTCAGCATAAAGAGTGGTTTATCGCAGCCTTGGTACCTGATATCTGGCAACCACTGATGCAGCAGAAGATCGCAACACAGAGCGAGGATCTGGAGATTGTGATGAAGTTAGAAGCTTCATCGGTTGGAGAGAATGCAGTCAGCATGAATCAAATCCAGGCGTAGCTAGAAAATCTAACGGTTCAGTTACAAGACTTCATGAAGGAAAAACAAGATCGCGACAATGTATACTGCACTCGGTGTGACGCAGACGGACACACCAAAGATAACTGCCCCAAATTATCTAGTTTTAGGAGCTCCAAACTGATTAAGTTGTGGCATTGTACCATGGTGTTGCATATGTCAAGTTTATGGGCATCAGTACGAAGAGTGTGTCTACATGTAGAAGATAGTGTCAAAATCACCCAACCTATATTGTTCCTTTTGTAAATCGGTGGGACATGAAGAAAAATATTATCATGCATATGATCTGATGTAGGATAGAACATATGATTCATACTTTGTGAATGGATAAGATCATCACACGATACAACAACCGCAGATGCAGCCTCAGATGGTAAAATCTCAACTGCAGTAGACACCACTGCCGCAGATGCAATTTATACCATCACAGCCACTGCCATAGTTTGCACCATAGTAACAATTTGTATCGCAGCTACAGTATAATCAAATGATGAATCCTCATATGTAGCCACAGTATGTTCAGCAGCAGCCAAATTCCCTGCCGCAACAGATGGCTTAGTCGCAGTACTAGCAACAGGGAGGATTTTGCGAAGGATTTTGAGGATGAGGAGGAAGCTTCAGACGAGGAGGAGAACGAGGTTGAGAATCAGTCCAGTGTTATAATTATGGCGTATTTTGGCACTATCAGAGAGATTTTCCACACTTACAATGCTCATGTACATATTGCATCGTGATCGATCATACTGTCGAAAACTTCCCACAGCTAATCACAAGATGGAATGCTAGGAACGTTCCTCAATTGCAAAGCTCGAACCAGGTCCAGACTCAGAATTAGATGCAAAACCAGAACCAGTTATAGACCCAAAATCAAGTTCCAATCCAGAATTAGACTATGACCCAACCTATGAACCCCCCATTGAACCAGAATTCACCACTGACTTGGAATCCCCCAATGAACCAGAATCAAGGGCCGACGGTAGAGACGATCTTAGAAGAACCCACAACAATGGATGCTGACATTGCCGTTGTCACCCATGTAGGAGACACAACAAGAGAGTATGAACCCACCCACAAATTCGACAGGTTGGATAGAAGAAGGCACCATTCAATATCACAACTGAAAAGGAGACATTTTTTGGAGCATGAGATGCGATTAGAAGAAATCTTGGTAAGTCACGTGTCTATGAAATGCCTCCATCTTTTGATTCTACACTAGAGGTAGGACCATCATGGAAACAAGGTACCTTATAGCACTTTTTTGAGAGTTACTTATCACTGGAAAGAGACCCATAAGCTTTGGCTAAGATTGAAAATGTGTTGCACCACCCAGGTAAGGA
This sequence comes from Pseudotsuga menziesii, assembly GCA_001517045.1. NCBI lineage: Eukaryota > Viridiplantae > Streptophyta > Pinopsida > Pinales > Pinaceae > Pseudotsuga > Pseudotsuga menziesii. Next base: position 40,838 of record LPNX010130529.1, read on the forward strand.
GTCTGCGGTGAATTCTTTACATAAGAAAAATTTAGGCAAGGAGATGCGTATGAATATTCAGATTGGATACTATGAAGTCGACTCAGTACTTTTGGATCTAGGGTCAGACATAAATATCTTAACAAATAATATATGGGAAAATATGGGGCAACTAACATTGGGATGGTCCCTTGTGCAGCTACGATTAGCTAATCAAGCGCAGGTGCAACCAATTGGATGGGTATCTAACCTAGTCATATATGTTGAAGGTATGAAGACTCATGCTTATTTCGATGTAATTGAAGTTGTTAATGGTGAAGGCTCCTACCCCAAAATTCTAGGTGTTGGATGGGCGACCGATAGCATGGCGGTCATTAACTTCAAAAAGAGGATGATGACTTTTGAGAACCAATATATTAGGGTCATCATGCCTATGGATCCCAATGAAGGCAGGCAATACATTGAACCAGTAAAATATCAAGTTGTTAGGGGGTGGGATCATGCCTACAATATCTCTAAATATTATATTAACCCCACTGCTGACAGATAACTCGGTTGGCATAGCGCTAGTTTTGCGTCTTTTGATTTTGAGGATGCACTAGAAAATTGGAAAAATCGCATGTATGAGGTGTCATTTAGGAAGTTTGGTTTGATCACACAGTCCCTACGCCATGTCATGACTGAGATTGTAGAATTACAGGTTTATGAAGGGCTTTCTAAAATTTCTGTGTTCTTAATGGAATTTGAAGAAAAGGTCTCGAAACCACAGCGATTGCTGGCAATAGAGGAAGCACTGAAGGATACTCCAGAACGCTGGTGGGAAACTCACAAAAGGACAATTACTAGATGGACCCAGTGTCGATGCTTGATTACAGTTTGCTTCGACAATGCATAGGAATACCATGTTGGGAGGTATGATAGACCCGGAATGACCCTATAGACCATTTGATGGAATGCCAAACATTGTGAACATCGGGACCAAAGGATGAATGGTTCCATGCCTTTATTCACACTCTAGATGAAATGCCAAGATCCTGGTATGTATCAGCAGAGCTGCGAAGGGACATAACCACTTGGGAGGATTTGATGGTTTGCTTTGCGTAGACCTTTAATTTTACAGACTCTAACCCTGATGTTAACAATGCACTTCAAATTATTCGAGACATGGTTCTAAAAGTTGTACCAGTCGCATACACTATGGATCCACATGCGCAGTGCCGCATGGAGTCAATAATGGAATGCTATAACATGTCTAGCGAACTTGAAGAGGATGATGAGCTATGGAATATCAATATCCCGAAGACAAAAGGAAGTAGGGATGTTGCAGCACTAGATGTACCAACGGATCCCATGAGTTAGTCGTTGAAGAGCATAAAGGTTAACATAGGGACATAAGAGAACCAAAAATTCACAAGTGTTAGGGGCTATTGGGATGAGGAGACCATGGAAAACTTCATAGACCTGCTACATGAATTTCAAGCTCTCTTTCAAACAAAGTTCTCAGAAATGAATGGGATACTAGGTGATCTAGGAGAGATGAATATTTCATTAAAACCAGATGTGAAACCAGTACGAGAGAGGCCATATCACCTGAATCCATGATACAAAGAAATACTCAAGTCTGATCTTGACTAGATGCTAGATGCTGGAATCATTGAGCCGGTAGAAGAATAAGAATGCATCATTGCCTTAGTGGCCCAACACAAGAAAACAGGTGAAGTTTGGATCTGTGTCGACTTAAGAAAATTGAATGATGCCTGTATGCATGACCCATTTCCGACCCCGTTCACTGATGAAGTACTTGAGGGAGTAGGCGGTCAAGAAATGTACTCTTTCACAGATGGATTCTATGGTTATCACCATATCAGAATCGCTAAGGAGGATCGACATAAAACCACATTTGTCACTGAGTGTGGATGCTTCCAATACACGGTGATGCCTTTTGGGCTAAAGAATGCAACTGTAATCTTTTTCTGAGTTTTTGTCACAGCATTTAAAAAATTCATAAGTTCCTACAGGTGTATATGGATTATTGGAAAGTGTATGGCCTAATCAAGGATCATTTGGCAAACCTTCGACTGATGCTGGAAGGTGTCGATAGCATCAGATCACGTTGAACTCCAAGAAGTGCATTTTTTGCGCATCATTTGGGATACTGTTGGGTCAAATTGTGTGCAAGCATGGATTATCGGTTGATCTTGAAAAGATAGCACTCACTTTGAGCTTTCCACCACTGACCAATGTAAATATGCTCAAAGCGATGCTAGGGAACATGGGGTACTATCGGAAATTTATTAGAGGATATGTTGCAATCACTGCCTCGATGGAGAAACTACTGAAGAAGGATGTTGTCTTTATATGGAGTCCAGAATGTCAAAGTAGTTTCGACATGCTAAAGGAAAAAATGGCTTCAGCAGCAATAATTGTATTCCCATATTGGAACAAAGAGTTCCACGTGCATGTTGATTCATCTGCTATTGTGCTAGAAGAAGTGCTCGCGCAGCCAAGAGAAGGAGATATGGATCACCTAATTTATTTCGCTAATCGGAAGTTGTCATTCACTGAGAGGAAATATATGACCACAGAACACGAAGGTCTGGAAATGATCTATGTGCTACAAAAGTTCAGGAATTACCTTTTAGGTGGCCACTTCAAGATGTTTACTGACCACTCTACTTTGAAGTATCTAGTCAATAAGCCTATGTTTGGGGGGGAATATGTCATTGGTTACTTCTCTTTCAGGAGTTTGATTTTGAAATAATTGTAAAGTCGGGTCGCTTGAATGCTGGCCCTAATCATTTATCCAGTATTGAAATAGGTGAAGAGCCTACTAATATTGAAGATTGACTGCTCGATGCACATTTATTTCGAGTTGACATGGAAGACGACCATTATGCCACAATAATCTAGCTTTTGGTGAGAGGAATCGCACTAGAATAACTTTCCATAATTCAAAAGAAGCAGTTGATGGTTAAAGCTTCTGATTATCAGTTAATTGTTGGACACCTGTATAAGCTGGGACTAGCTGAAATCTTGCGGCGATGTGTCCTACCACATGAACAAGGGCAGATCCTAGAAGAAGCACATGCAGGAGTCCCTGGGGGGCACTACGGGGGTCGTGCAATAGCAAGGAAGGTGCGTCGTGTAGGTCTCTTGTGTCCTATCGTCCATAATGATGTGAAATATTATGTGCAAAGTTGCAATGTTTGTCAATGCAATGGGAAACCATCATGGCGAGATGAGATGCTTCTAGTGCCACATGTGACTTTGCAACCTTTCAATAAATGGGTTGTGGATTTTGTGGGTCCAATCAACCCACCCAGGAAAAGAACTGGTGTGCAGTACATAATCTGATCCAGATTTATGCAGGAATGCAACAGAATACACAAATAACCATAAAAACAAAGATGCAGTGGAAATAAGACTTCATCTCATTAATCAAAGAACTGAAACTTGTTTACATACAGAATGGAAATAAACTAGCTAGAGTGCTGGTAGCTTATCGCTGAGAAGAGATGTGATGGATACATGCCTCTGAACTCTGTCTTAAAATGAGGCTCAAAGGCCTATATATTATTGAGACACAATGGAAACCCTACACATCCAAAAACCTAACCCAAGGAGGTGAAACGCCAGAATATGGTCCTCGTTTGGTAACTTGATGCATCAATTTCTCGCGGCCGTAAATTTGGAATACTACCTCTGTTTCATGCACATGATACATCGTTAGAAAGATCTATTCAAGGAATAAATCTATAAATAAAAAAATTTGATTTTAAAATAGACTCATATTTTCTCGACCATTCGATGCCAAAAAAATGTTGTTTAGAGCCTCAAAACAACTATAGAAGTTTAGGACCCGAAAACTACCAAAAATAGTAAATTGTGATACAATTAAGGAAACTGAAAAACTGAAAGAAACAATGGTGGGGGTCCAACTGGAAATAAATAGGTGGCAACCAATATCCTTCTACATCATTCCTCCCCCCTTAGGAAGCAATGGCCCCCATTGCGTTGAGTTCCTCCATGAGATGAGGAAACTTCTGTTGAACTTGGTCCCTGGTGAAGGAATTGGCCTACTTTTACAACTCGATATAGCTGGATATTCTGCTGGTGGTTGTTCTTGTTATGTGTGTCCATAATCTGATCAGTTGTGGCTTGTTCCATGCAGTATGGGTTTAATTCTGTTGGTGTGATTTGTTCTGCTACGTCTGATGTGTTGAGTAGAGGTGGAAAGTAGGGTTGAAGGCAATCCACATTGACACTAGGTGCATACCAAGGAATGATGGAATACTGAGCTTGAAGGAATTGTCCCTGACATCCTTGATGATGGTGTATTTCCCATATCGAAGCAAGAGTCGAAGCTTGTGATGGGGTTCAGTGAGGTGCTCCTTCTGCAAATGTAGCCACACTTTGTCGCCCACTTGGAGGTTGTGTTGCACCCGATGCTAATCATGTCGATGCTTGTACTTAGCATTGGATCTGTCCAATATGTCATGAACCTATTGGTGAATGTGTTGAATGTGCTCAATGAATTTGTTCTCCTTGGAAACTTCAAACTGTACATGAGATGAATCATCCTGAGTAGCTGCAAATGGCATGGCCGCTACGTCAATGGGACATAGTGGTTGGAATCCCAAGCTCACCTGAAAGGGGTTGTTGTTAGTTGAGCTGTGGAGGGTTCGGTTATAGTTATCTTGTAGATAATGGAGGCTCATCCATGCACGTGGATGCTTTGAGTTGTACATGCACAAAATGTGTACGATCATCCTATTGACGACCTCTGTCTGGCCATCATTCTAGGGATGGAAAGGTGTTGACTTTGTGAGCTTGGTGTCTAGAAATGACCATAGGCTACACCAGAATGTACTAAGGAACATGTTGTCTCGATATGAGATTATAGAATGTGGGATCCCAAAGTGTACCCACACTCGTTCAAAGAATATTTTAGCAGTGGCTTCTGTTGTGATATTCTTCTTGGATGTCGCCATTATGGCCATCTTTGAGAATATGTCAACAACTATGAACACATAATCATTTCGTGCTTAGTAGAAGGAAGGCCTGACATGTAATCCATGGATATGGATTCCCAAGGTCGACTAGGGGTAGGAAATGGAGTATAGAGGCCTTTCTTCTTGATGGATGGTTTGGAAATGGCGCAGGAAATGCAAGATCAGATGTACTTCCTGACGTCCTGTCGAAGGTTCGGCCAATAGAAATACTTCTACAGTATTGCCGCTATTTTCTTGACCCTAAAATGCCCAGGAACCCAACTGTAGTGCGCTTCCCAAATGATCTTGACACGTTCTCTTGAAGGAACACAAAGGTGTTTTATGTGACATAGTAGTGCATCCTGGAGGTGAAAATTTGGAACTTGGTTTCCCTCCAAGAGCATCTTGTATGTGTAGCTAAATTCTAGATCACTCTTATAGAGAAGCGGCCAATCAGAAGTCTTGTTCCCTCAAGAGTTGAGAACGGTTGTTATTGCCACGATCAGTGGTCAGCTGAGGCAGTCTACAACATTATTGGTGCTTCCCTTCTTGTACTTTATGTTCAAATGAAGTTGTTGTAGATATGTATACCACTTCTCATGGCGATTGTTCTGTAACTTCCCTTGTGTCTGTATGAACTACAGGGTCGGTGTTCTGTGTGGATGATCATTTCCTTCCCCAAAATGTAATGCTTCCATTGTCACCAAGCATGTACAATGGAATACATATGTTTGTCATAAGTGGGATACTTGTGGACTGTGTCGGAAAATGTATCACTGTGATATGCCAGTAAATACCCTTGTTGAGTAAGGGCTGCCCCAATAGCATAGTCGGCGGCATATATCTCAATCTCAAATGGTTGTTGCAAGTTTGGTAATATGAGCACTGGGGAATAGGAGAGGTGATGTTTCAATTTTGAAAACTCCTTCTATTGAGTTTTCGGCTAGAAGAATTTTGATTTTGCCCCTCCCTTGGTGACTTGACTCAAGGTCCAAGTGATATGAGAGAATTGAAACATGAACATGCGGTAGAAATTAGCAAGACCCAGAAAGCTGTGAAGCTCTGTTAGAGTAGTTGGGGATGGACAATCCTAAATTACTTGGATCTTTGCTGGATCCACTTGTACCCAACAATCATCAATAATGTATCCCAGATACTGAACCTGTGTCATGCCAAAAGTCCACTTGTCCAAATTGGCATACAACTTGTGCTTCCACAGTGTTTGGAGGACCTATCGAATGTGGTGGAGGTGCTCTTCCCAAGTCTGGATGAATATCTGGATGTCATCCAAGTACACTACTACAAATGAGTTGGTGAATGGTCACAAGATGTCATCAATCAGTCTCATGAAGGTTGCCGAAGCATTCGTCATCCCGAAAAGCATGACCAGCCATTGGAAAAGGCCCTCCTTTTCTTTGAAGGCAGTCTTCCACACATCAGTCGGTTCAATTGGTAGTTGGTGATACCCAGAATTTAATTCAATCTTGCTAAAACATTTCTCCCCTTTAAGCTGGTCCAGGAGGTCATCAATCTGTGGGATCGGGTACCTATTCCAAACAGTGATATTGTTCAGTGCCCAATAGTCAATATAGAGTCTTCAAGTCCCATCCTTCTTCTGTACCAACATGATCGAGCTCCCACAAGGCGATGAACTTGGTAAAATGTGACCCTTCTATAGTAGCTCCTGAATCTGCCTCTTGATTTCATCATTATCCAGTATAGAGCATCGATAGATTGGTCCATTGGGTAGCGGCGCACCTAGGTTCAGATCTATGGAGTGCTTGACCTAACAATGAATAGGCACCCCTGTGGGTGAGGAAAATATGTCCCAGTACTCCTCCATGACCTTGTCCATTTGTTGTTTTCGTATGGAGGAGCCCTGTCTAGAGATTGTGGACACGATCTTCTTCTTTCCCTAAGGGTGGATCATCAAGAAAACAAATTTCCTGATTTTTTTGCAGTAACCAAAGAGATAACAGCAAGAGGTAGTAGCTCGAGTATCCTGTACAACTTATTTCCCAACGTAATAATAACATCGCAAGGTTGGGAATCATACACAAAATGTCGCTTCCATAAGTATGGTTGACCTAATAAGACATCACAAACATCAAGAGGACCAATATCACATAATACCTCATCGGTAAAGGGCTTGATGCTGTAAGGAAGGCGACACTACTAGCTGACACGGAGATCCTGTCCTTGGTGAAGCCACCTGATGGTGTATGGTTGCGAGTGTGTTGTGGTCGAAAATTCCAACCTCTTCATGACCTCTACTGAAATGAAGTTATTTTGGCTCCCACTGTTGACAATGAACTATAACAGGTTACCCTTTACCCACATCTCTCAGTGGAAAATACACTCCTCCTCCTATGAATCTTTCTATTCTTCCTTTTGGATATTCATAGTGGCAACGGTGGTGTTGGGATCTGCATCGATAATATTGATCCCTATGTAATTCCCCTTTTTGGGTTCTAATTCAGTGTTAGAGTATGCATCTAATTCAAAAGCCTTTATCTCAGACACTAGTGACTACTTGGCCCGACACTCACTTGTTTTGTGAGTGGGGCTCTTATGGAACTCGCACCACTTTCCCACTTCCTTCTTTAACTTCACAGTGTTTCTATTTGCTTTGCTTCTTTGGCAAGTTGTCTTGAGCTTCCATGCCTTGGCTATTTCCTTGGTTTTATGCTTTGGGGCAACCTTTCACTTGCTTCTGATTCACAGATCCAAAGTCTTGCTTTTTTTGTTTGAATTTTTTCTTAATTTGGCAGTCAACCGGTATGACATACCAAGTGAGGAGATGTTGAGGAACTCCATTTCCTCTTGAATGTATCTATGAAGGCAACTGTAGTACTTCAACACAAAAAATTTCTCTGAATATTTGATACGCAACTTGGTGCTCAGGGCATGGAACAAATTCGTCATCTCATGCACATCTTGATCTCTTTGATACCGCAGCGTAGTCCATTGTATGTACTTGTCCTCATAGCATCCCACGTGATAATATTTTCCCTTTATGGCATCTCAGAAAGAATTCCAAGTGGGTATGGCTGAGAACAGAGAGGCTTCCTCCTCGTCCTTTCTCTCACAGCAGGTTTCCCACCAGTCCTTAACATAGGGGTCGGCTTTGAGTAGTGAAAAAGTAATATTTTCTCGGTCGAAAAATTTATGAACTGAGAAATATCCTTTTAATAGATTCAACCATCTATATATGGTATTTTCATCTATTCAGCCATCAAATATGGCAATTTTAAAGTTTACTTGTACCTTAAAAGGGGTTGCACCTCCAGAGTGGTTGCTAGATGCAGATGTGCCGCCAGTGGGAAGTCATTGAAGGATCTGGGTGAAGTTATCCATCATCGCATTCATTTGTTTTTCAAGATCCTCATTAGAGCAAAATTTTGATAGGATCTTATGTGCCCTCATCCTTCTTCTCGTCCCCCATGGGCATCCATCAAGGTTTGCAAGGCTAATCTTGCAAATATTCAACCAGATCAAGCCCTAACTCCTTATACCCTGCCTTGGTTGGGGACATGCAAAGAAAGATCTAGAAAGAGAAGATTGCTCTAATACCATTGATCTAGATTTATGCAGGAATGCAATAGAATACACAAATAACCATAAAAAAAAATATGCAGTGGAAATAACACTTCATTTCATTAATCAAAGAACTGAAACTTGTTTACATACAGAATGGAAATAAACTAGCTAGAGTGTTGGTATCTTATCTCTGAGAAGAGATGTGGTGGCTACATGCATCGGAACTCTGTGTTACAATGAGGCTCAAAGGCCTATATATTATTGAGACATAATGGAAACCCTGCACATCCAAAAACCTAACCCTAGGAGGTGAAACGCCAGAATATTAGCCCCATTGGGTAGCTTAGTACATCAATTTCCTGGGGTCGTAAATTTGGCATACTACCTTCGTTTGATGCACATGATACATCGTTAGAAACATATATTCAAGGACTAAATCCATGAATAGAAAATATTGAGATCGAAGCGGGCTCATGTTTTTTGACCATTCGATGCCGAAAAAACGCCGTTTAGGGCCTCAAAATGGCTCCAAAAGTTTAGGACCCGAAAACTACCAAAAATAGTAAATTGTGCTACAATTAAGGAAACTGAAAAATTCAAAGAAACAATGATGGGGGTCCAAGTGTAAATAGGTGGGTGGCCACCAATATCCTCCTAGATCATAAATACAGCAACAGACTACTTGACAAGATGGGCGGAGGCTGCCCCAGTTGTGCACCACACTGCTGCGACAGTGGAAAGATTTCTATTTGATAACATTGTGGCATGATTTGGATGTCCAAGGGTATTGATGAGTGACCAAGGAAGCCATTTTATCAATCGCACAAGAAGAGTACTGACGAATGAACTGTAGATACAACACAAGAAAAGTACACCATATCATTCGAAGGCAAACATGACTGTAGAAGCATTCAACAAAATCTTGGACATGTACTTACAAAGGCATGTAATGCTAACCGATATGACTAGGATTTGAAGATTACAACCATGTTGTGGGAATTTTGCACCACATGCAAAAGGTTGACGGGGGAAACACTGTTCAAATTGGTATATGGGAAAGAGGCAATCATGCCTATGGAGTAGATCGTCCCCAGTCTATGCATTACAGCAGCAACCAGCATAGATGATGACACAACCTTAGAATAGCACGCAACATAGTTGATGCAGCTTTAAGAAGACTATTTTATTGCAGGATTCCATCAGCGCATCGACAGAAGGTGTGGCATGATATCCATATAAAAAATAAATAGTTTCAGTAAGGATATTTAGTGCTGCTCTATGGCACCAAGTTCTTGAAGCATCTAGGTAAGTTACAGATGCACTGGTTAGGTCCCTATCTTGTTAATTTTATTACCTCTGGGGGCCTAGTTCAATTGCAACATTTAAATGGGGTGGTGCTGCCAAAGCTTGTGAATGGTAGTCGCTTGAAGCCCTATCGAACGGGGAAAGAACCACGCAATGAAAAATAATAATAAGTACGATAGATAGAAAAAAGAAGGGTGTGCCAAAAGGAAGGGGCTATGCAAGAATAGGGGGCATTAACATAGTTAAGTAGCCAGAGCGCAACAGCCACAGGGCTGTGATTTAGTCAAATCAGCAATAAATATGCATAGTTAAAAGTAGTTAGTCAGTAGTGCTTGGTGAAGCGACATGCATTTATGCATGATCCGACAGTTGGGTTGGCATAATCGACGATGGATTTGGGTAATTAATGAAGGATTTAGTCATGATCACCACAGCTGATCTAGTAATGATGAACGATGGATCGCCTAGATGCTATATGAAGCACCATTGAGCTGATTTGCAGTTGCAAAGCGTAATTGAAATAGGCCTTCCAAGAGTGTCAAGTGAATTGGGAGAGTTGTAGGGTGAAGGTGATAGTGCCTCACAGCTATGGGTAAGTGTTGAGGGATATAGAGTAATCCCAACACAGCTAATATTTCTATAGATTGAGACTCTCCCATTCAACCAGTTGTATAGTGGAAGAAGTCACCAACATGTATATTGGGTCATCTAGCATCCCGACGAAGAAATGAGGGGGGAAGAAGAAATACTCCCTAGTGTCGACCAAGAGGAAGACAAGGACATCAACGAGGGCACAGGAAGACGTGGCTGTCTAGATGGGGCCATTCATATCTAGACCTATAGACTCTACTGTCTGGACTAGGGTCTTTTTTAAGGACATTCCGGGTTATATTGCTCCCACCTGACCTGGTGCGAAGCCTCAACGATTGACCAAAAACCAGAAATATCAACCGAAGATGTCACTGCTGCCGCAAGGGATGGTGTGCACTACCGAAATCATCCCTGCATTGATGAAATGAAGTACGAGGACCATGAATTGTTACTACTGAGGGATGCATCAAACGAGCCCTACGAGTCGCTACCTTTAGTCGTAGGTGGACAAATCGTCCATATTCTACAACCATGAGCATAAGGGATGGATAAATATGGGTTGTTGGGGTTCATTAACATGCCACATTTTGGGTGGTTAAATGAAGCGAACGCATGTGTAAAGCAACTTTTGGCTTGATTTCATGGAGGAACACTTTGGTTGGACACACCCATTGAATTTATGGTGGACATGATCTCAGAGATCACAGGGTTTCCAAACAATGGGCTAGACCCATCACAATATTTCAAAGGACGAGATAATGACAAGCAGCTAGATGCACGGTTAAAGCAGAGGTATGTTTTGCTACGTGATGGCAGAGCATATCACATCAACAACATTAATGATAGAATGGTGTGGATCATTGCAGGTATTTTGGCCAGTAAGATTGTTAGTAAGAATCACCCTATTTAGTGCACTTTTGGGGCGATTGCATGTGCACAGAAATGTGCCGAGGGATTCCAAATGAATTGGTCCCTCTTTTTGTTGAATTATTTGACTAAGGATGCAGTCGCAGTCCAGGCCGAGGAGAAGCCCTTCACTTATAGTTTTTTATTGATCTCAATTGCCTTGGTGGCTTGGATGGAGCCAGAATACTACCAACACATGAATGTGGAAACTGTTAAAGTGTGCAAAGGCAGACGGTATCAAAAATTTTCATGGGTAGAAGAGACCAGTCAGCAAGTGGATTGTGCAATCCACTTTTGGGTCTACTAGGAGGTCTTACAAGCAGCAGTAGTCAAAATTCCATAGTTATCAGATGCAGCAGTAGTAAAGTATCAGCGGATTATGTAGCTCACCATCGGGTCACATACTATTAAGATCCAGGCTCATCGCAACCCTGACAAGTAATGGCTACCAATGGCTTATACGGTGTGTAACAAACATAAAATATATAAATATTAAAAATAATATTAATAGATAATTATAAATTAATAATTAATAATTATCAAAGAGTCATGACTGTAGGTTGGAAAGCCACGAATGGACATATATAAGTCCAACCATTGTAAATGTATAATATCTATTCTATCATCAATTTATATATTATTATGGCTTATATAATATTCCAAGTCTTTTGGTAATATTATTTGTGTAAATGAATAATTATTCGCTTCAAGTGGTATCAGAGCGAGCCCTTTCTCAGGCTTGTGTTCATTCTGGATTTTAGCCAGAATTTCAGATTTTGTCTAAGTAAATTCAGAGTTTCTCCATACACTTGGTCTTTGACCAGTCTTGGCTTCTGGCCATTTTCATATTTCAAATTGACAAAAAATAAAAATAAAAAAATAAAAAATTGAAGAAATATCAATTGCAAATCTAAAAGAAAGAATTTTTTTATTGAGAAATCCCTAAATTTATGCTCTTTGACCATAAAAATAGAGAGTGAAAGGAAAAAAAGGAAGTAAAAATAAAAATAAAAAAAGAGAAGAAGGGAGAAGATCCCATAAAAAAAGGAAAGAAGAAAACAAACGCCTGTGGTTTTATAAAACAAACCCTTGGTTTTATTAACAAATCAACTCACACCTTAATTAAGTTATTTACTTATTGAAAGGTTATTGGATATTAAATAATAACTCATACCTTAATTAGGTTGAGTTTAGTCTTTAATTCTTTTTATTAAATAACATAAAAGCTAGAAGTGCATAAAGAAGTGAGATTTGAACCTAGGTGGGGAAGTTAACAATCATTCTTCCCAACCACCTAATCTACACACAATCCACAAAGAAGTTAATCTAAATCAAAAGGTTAACCAACTTGCAGATCCAAGTGCCTTGTTAATATTATTATTATATTTATGAAAAAATATTATTAATATTAATAATTGTAATAATTACAATTATTATTTAATACAAAAAAAGAAATAATACCATTATTATTCAAGAATTCGAAGTCAAAGACCCTCCTATCATCGAAAAATTCGAAGACCATTTATTGCCAAAGAAGTGAAAGGAAAACAAAATAGAAAAAAATCAAAGACCATCATCATCTAGTGTGGAAAAAATCAGAGATCACGGAGTCTGGATTGCAACTACAAATAGAGAAATTAGAAGCCAAGTTAAAGCGTTATCAAAGAGACATTGAAGAATTATGAGACATAAATACAAAATCAAAAATGTTGATTAAATTACATAAGATGCAAAAGAGCGCAAGGAACAAATAATTTCTGACCAAAACAATCATATAGAAAAATTGTCAGCCCAAATTAAGAAATTAAAAGACGAAAGTGATTTCAATCAGAGACTAACAAATCAAGATATAAATAAGGAAATAAGTGATTACGAAGTAGAAACAATACGCTTGAACAAAATCGTTAACAACAAGGATGAAGAACTGATGCACATACGACAGAAATTAACAGATCAAGAATCAGTGGTTGACCAGTATCAACAACAGATAAAAGTTCTTCAACAACAAAATAGCGACTCTAAAAAAGAACACAAGCTAGAGATCGCAAAGGGTAATAAAATAATATCCAACAATTTTGAAGAAATTTTCAAATTAAGAAATCACAACAAAACCTTGATTACAAAAATCAAGAAATTGAAAAACAACAGCAAGAGGGAACAATCCGGTGAAGACCTCGAAGGAAAATTACTAGAAAAGCAAGAAGAAAACCAGTGTTTAAATAATAGGAATCAGGAACTACATAACCAAATCAAGGAGCTAGAATTTGAAAAAAAGTCGCAAGAGGAAGGAATTGAAAAGATTCAGAATTGTAACAATCTACTAGATAACCAAGAAGCACAAATCGAGGAAGTGAATAAAGTCTTCATCGCAATCCAAAAGAAAGAAGAACAAACAACACCTACACCTTACAGACATCCTAATTATAATCATCATTTTGACCAACGACAAGGTCAAAATGAATATTCACAGAAGACTTATGTGGACATGCGAAAATATCGACATACCAAGAAACACTTGAGACGAATTCTCCCACAAAAATATCTCAGAGCTCCGATAAAAATAGATCTGGGATGGACCACAACATATATGATGCGACAATTCTCCTCGGGAATCCGTAATTCGTATTGGCTCATCTCCTCAAATGTCGCAAATACAAAATGGAAAGAATTCAGAGATGACAGATTAAAATAAATCAGACACTAATGTCAAATACATCTTTGAGGACAAAGATTCCCTTAAGGGGAAGGCAATGTAACGAACATAAAATATATAAATATTAAAAATAATATTAATAGATAATTATAAATTAATAATTAATAATTATCAAAGAGTCATGACTGTAGGTTGGAAAGTCACGAATGGACATATATAAGTCCAACCATTCTAAATGTATCATATCTATTCTACCATCAATTTATATATTATTATGGCTTATTTAATATTCCAAGCCTTTTGGTAATATTATTTGTGTAAGTGAATAAATATTCGCTTCACGGTGACAGACAAAGACTTGGACGCAGCGGTTCAGGATTGACCAGCATAATGGTGTGAACTAGTAATTGCGAAGGAAGTATCGATGGGACCACCCACAGACGCACCTGAGGATCCGGTTAGAGGAACTGACCATTAGAGTCACCATGACTCCAATACCAAATCCTCCATAGAAACCCCCGTCGAAATTGAGGCGCAACGTATCTTTAAGGAGATAACGATGAAGCAGAAAATGGAACAGGATTCCAACAAAAGTACCAAATCCACATTGGAAGCACAATTACAATGGCTTATTAAGGCCCTAACAGACTCATTTGATGTTGCATCAAAAGAAATGTGGAGGTCTGCTCAGGAAGGTTTTTCTGAGGTACGCACCAAGTTAGATTCTATACATAATGTTGTATAAAGAAGAGGACCAGAAAGTGAAGTTGTGTAGGATTTTGTGTCGATTAGCACTGAACCGTGGGGTAGGAACGTTCAAGTTCCCTGACTACAGTCAATGTTGGATGAGAGAATGTCAAATCCTCACTAGAGCAGTTGCAGAGCATTGCGTTGGACATCAACAAGCTATTGACTCAAACGCTAGTACACATGCAGCAGGTCTCCAACAAGAAGTTGGCAGATATACAAAAGGAGCTCAGCGACTAGTTCTTATGGTTGCATACTAAAGAAGAAGCAATGAAGAAGGAAATTGAGGAATTGTGACTAGTAAGGGATCAGTTGACAGCAGAAACACTATAGGAGATCACAGCATTGAAGACAATGTAGGAGGAACTGAAGAGGAAGACTGCTGCAGAAATTCTTGAATTGAAAAAGGAAATTGACCGCCTTCTTATTGAGAAGATGCAGTTGTTCACTAGTCAGGGGCAGGTAGAAGAGGCCATTACAAATATTTTCTAGTACATCCACGAAAGCATATCCAAGCTAGATGCAGTCGCCAAGGCCAAGCGACTAGGAGAAGTCATCGCGCAACTCTAATTGGACAATAGCCAGCTAAATGCTATGGTTAACCCAAACACAGCATGAGAGCAGGTTACAGAAAGGAAGAGTTCCATTGAATAAACTATGGCACAGTTTGATTAAATGGAGCAAGATGCAAAGAAGGTCATGGAGGAAACGACACAATTTTGGGATAGTGTCATTCAAGATGAGCAGCTAGTTCGACTCACCAAGCACTTGCAGGAAGCTGAGACCCAGTTGGAAACATTGAAGATGAATTTAAGCACAATGCCACTAAATGTGTCAATCACATAATCTGTAGAACTGAAGGAGCTCTAGCAGCCAGTTGCAAAGGCAGAGGAACGACATCGGAAAAGCAGTGACCACCTCGACAAGTTCCAAGAGATTGGAGAACAACTGTTGGGAAAAGCAGTAGCTGTGCTGCAGGATTTGCAAGACAGCAAGAAAGATCTTGATGCCAATATGTTGGAGCACCTATTGAAGCAAGATCGACTTACATGTCAAGATGTTGTTGAGAAAGTCAAAGCGCAAGTCACATAAATTTCTT
The DNA here is from genome assembly GCA_001517045.1 of Pseudotsuga menziesii. NCBI lineage: Eukaryota > Viridiplantae > Streptophyta > Pinopsida > Pinales > Pinaceae > Pseudotsuga > Pseudotsuga menziesii. The sequence continues at coordinate 56,649 of LPNX010130529.1, forward strand.
AGAAATATGAAGACTTCAAGATAAAAATAAATGAGTACACTAAGTCTACCTGACGTGGCTCTAGGATGAGCCACAAGACTGTGATGGGGGCCTATTGGAAAGGGTTTGGGGTAAATTGTGCAGCATCATGGATGTTGTGCAAGCTCATAAGACACAACGCAAGATGAAGATAGCACGATAGGCAGAAGATAGACTACTTTGGATTCTTTTGTGTCACATTTTGTACTTGTTGAACATTTTTTGTGGATATTGGCCATTATTCAGTTAAATCAGTTAGGATTTAGTTAGAAGTGGACCATGAATGTAAAGGCGCAATCATATATATAGAGACAATAATTGTGAATGAAGATATACATAGATGAATAGATGACTGTGATAGAGATCAAGTTGATCATAGACTATTTTTTGGGTATGTTTTTACTCTGAATGAAGAGATAAATTATTATCTATTTTGATCTATGGTTGTGCAGAAGTATGTTAGTTTTTCATTATATAATCTAGCATTATGATCTTAGGATCTTTTCACTGAGAGAATAACAAGCACAACAATAAAACATAAGCACATCACAAGAGACAAGAGACACAAAGAGTTTTCCTCGGGGAAACCATAAAGGAGAAAACCCCGCAACTTCCTTAGAGATAGAATCAGCATCAAAACAGTAAAATCCCCAAAACAGTAAGATGCACTCCCGACAACAGTAGTCTTCTTCTTGTCTAGTCCCAGTGTATTTCCTTCCTCACTAATGCGCCACACTTGAGTGAGTGAGTGATATGTTGCAAGTGATAAATAGAGAGGCTCTCACTCTCTATTTATATTCTTCCATTCACTTGAAGTGCACTCCAACATGTCGTCCTTACTTAACAATTACTTACTAGAGCCGACATCTCTAGGAGTGTCTAATAACCCGAGTGCCCTGAAAATGTGGGGACTTTAACAATGACTAGACATTACTTGTTTACATTATTGATCCTCCCGATCGGAACATCAGGGCATGACAACATGACTCAAATACATAATAGAAACATCCTGGAATAAACATCGGGTTACAATACATAAGATGCATAGATGAATACATTCTGAAGTTACATATACATAAACATTCCCTCTTAACCAGGAAGGTATTCTTTCGACACAATTTTCAGCACTGGTCTTCTTCTTTGTATCATCTGGGTCATCGTCAGGTCTTTGTCATCTTCAAATTCATCTTTATCTTCAAGTCATCTTTATCTGTAAGTCATCTTCACTGGATCTGGATCATCTCTCGATTTGGATCATCATGGAACATCATCACTGGATTTGGCTCATCATGGAACATCATCACTGGATCTAGATCATCTCTCAATCTGGATCAACATCACTAGACTGGATCTGGATCATCATCACTGGATATCAATCATCACTCAATCTGGATCATTGCTAGCTATCATCACTGGATCTCAATCATCGCTCGATCTGGATCATCCCTGGTGCTATCTCATGATTCTTCTCATCACAGGAATTTCTACAGAGCCAGCCCTTCTCCATGCTGGTTGTAGGCCTAGCCTCCATGTAGGTATTTGCCCAGCACTTATATCTAACCTACTCGTCAGAAAGGCACATCCATCCAGACAGGAACACATCCTATCACAATGATGGAAGACTCCCATCCAGATAGGAACACATCCTATCACAGGGATGGAAGATTTCAGCACTTACATCTGATCTACTCATCAGAAGGGCACATCCATCCAAACAGGAACACATCCTATCACAGTGATGGAAGACTCCCATCCAGACAGGAACACATCCTATCACAGTGATGAGAGATTTCAGCACTTACACCTGACCTACTCGTCAGAAGGGCACATCCATCCAGACAGGAACACATCCTATCACAGTGATAGAAGAATCCCATCCAGACAGGAACACATCCTATCACAGTGATGAGAGATTTCAGTACTTACATATGACCTACTCGTCAGAAGGGCACATCCATCCAGACAGGAACACATCCTATCACAGTGATGGAAGACTCCCATCCAGATAGGAACACATCCTATCATAGTGATGAGAAATTTCAGCACTTACATCTAAGCACGTGGGAACACATCCCTCAGTCGCTCCAGAAAGGCTCTGCACTTACATCCATCCGGACAGGAACACATCCTATCATAGTGATGGAAGGGCTTGAACTCACATCTGATCCTACAAGAACACATCCCAGCATTCATATCAGAATGGCCCCCAGTCCTCGACTGAGCTACCTGGTAACTGACCAGGTGCCTCCATTCTCCTAGAGAATGGCAGTTGCCCTTACATCTGACTTGCTCGTCGGAATGGCCAACACTTACTTCTGACATGGAAGGAACTTAATCCTTTAGCCATGATAGAATGGTTCAGCCCTTACATCTGATCAAGTGGGAACACATCCCTCTATCACATCAGAATGGCTACTCAGTCCTACACTGAGTGATCCTGGTAACTGACCAGGTGCCTCCATTCCTAGAATGGCAATTGCCCTTACATTTGTCCTGCTTGACAGAATGGCCAGCACTCATATCTGACATGGAAGGGAGAAACCCTATCACCATGACAAAATGGCTCAGCCCTTACATCTGACCATGGAAGGAACCAATCCTCTCACCATGTCAGAATGGCTATGGGTCTCATCACTTTCTCTTGGAGGGAAGCTCGATCTGGAGAACACCAAGTCTCTCCCTAAAGTACTCGAACTTCATCCTAGCCAATGGCTTCATCAATACATCATCTATATGTTCCTCAGTGGCAACATACTAGAGCTTCACTGCTCCTCTCTGCACCATATCCCTAATATAGTGATACTTGATCTCGATATGCTTCGACTTGTCATGGAACACTGGATTCTCTGACAACTTCACGCAACTCTGGTTGTCACAATGTATACAAGTAGCATCCAACTAGAGATCAAATATATCAGACAGTAGCTTCCACAGCCATACTGCCTCACAACTAGCTAAACAAGCTGTGACATACTTTGCTTTAGCTGTACTCAATGCCACACAGGATTGCTTCCTGCTAAACCAAGAGATCACACCTGATCCCATATTGAAGCAACATCCTGAAGTACTCTTCCTGTCGATAGCACTGCCTACCCAATCGGAATCAGCATAACCCTCCAGGTTAATCTTCTGATTTACATCGGACTTGAGCCCATAATTAACTGTACCCTTCAAGTACCTCAGAATATTCTTTGCAGCAGTCAATCGAACACTTCTCGGATCTGTCAAGTGCTGGCTCAAGGTGTTCACAGCAAAGCAAATATCTGGTCTTGTGTTCATCAGGTACATCAATGACCCAATCATCTGACGATACATCGTAGCATAAACTGGCTCTGATGAAGCATCACTCAATAGCTTCAAGTTCGATGCCATAGGTGTGGTCATGGCTTTGCAGTCCATCATCCCAAACCTCTTCAGGATCTCTACTGCATACTTCCCTTGTCCAAGGAATATTCCATCTGTACTCTGCCACACCTCCATACCTAGAAAGTAATGCATCATCCCCAAGTCCTTCATTTGGAACTCAACAGCAAGCTTTCTCTTTGTATTAGTAATCAACCCATCCATACCTGTCACAAATAGATCATCTACATATAGTAGAAGCATCACTGGGTTGCCATCTTCAACCTTGTAGTAAAGGTTGGAATCTGCTTTACTCTTGGTAAATCCTAGAGTCATCCGTAATCTATCCATCCTGTCGTACCATGTCAAACCTTAGATCTTCTGCAGTCACTCCCTCTGTCTTCTGTACTCTATGCACTAAAACATTCTGTACTGGAGTGACAAGTAGTATCCATCTAGGATCATTAGATACCAAGATCCTCTATTTTGAACTTTTTCAAAAGTTCTTCTCACATACATCTGTGAGCTTGTCATCCTTTATCAACCTTGTAGCAAAGGTTAAGATATTCATCAAGCTCATCATGTATGTGTTATCCCATGGGTGTCTTCTGAACTCATACACGGCCTTCTTTCATTTGCACACATGATTATGCATGTCATGTGACTTTACTTCTAGTGGCTGCAAATATCTCTTCTTAGTTTATGTCTTCTTTTCGTGAGAAGCCTCGTGCTACGAATCTTGCTTTGTATCCCACGATGTTTCCATCTACTGCATGATGGAACTATGAACTTATCTTCAGGTCTCAATACTGCATCCTAGACATCATTCTTCTTGAACTGGTCTTCCATTTCTTCTTGGTTACTTCTTCATGGCTGGAAGGTTTTGCATCAATGATGTCAGTACACTCGTCATATTATTCTTTGTCTTTGAACTGTCGTCCCTTGTTCTTCGGAACAAGTCTTCATTCTTCTTTTCTTGTAGGTGATTATGTATGCGATATTTCCTACAAGTCAAATGTAGTTGTATGGTTAGAACATTTCATAAGGAATATTCATACTAGCAAATACTTATGCATAAATATATGATAATGCAACTACTTTAGCCAATACAACATTCATCCATATCTCACGAAACCTTTCTAGATTCCTTCCATCTCTACCAGGACAACATTGAGATTGTGCACTAATCCAATATGTCAGCAAAGAGGTTTCATTTTAGAAAAGTAGCAATGGAGAATTTGTATAGCACCATGAGCTACTTACCCATCACATTCATATTAGTAGTATATTGTCATTAATGCAAACATTCTATCATGCATAATACATTAACTAAATATAAACAAATGCATAACAAAACAATATCATGAAATGATAATTGAATACTTATCTATATTTGTTTCGTGGGTAGACTCCTTCTTGAGACTTCAGCTTCATCGTCTTCTTCATTCATAATAGCATCGTTTCTTATCCAAATGCTAGGGTGGATAAGAAGTTCTTCAAATGTTGAGTCCTTCGTATACCTCATTGTTTGAGGGATCTTCTTTGGATGGTGAGAGCTTGATCTTCAGTTTCTTCCATCTTCCCTTCTCTTCTTATGAATTGAGCTTCTTCTTTTTCTCAGAGTCTGTTGAAAGTAATCACTTCCTTCTGGCACACATTCCTCTCATGAATGAATCACATGATCCTAGGAGTCCATTCAAGGTGGCCATCACCACTTCTACATTCTTCACTTCTTCAACTAGCTTCTTAAGGTCATATTCTGATTTATGTTCTTTCCTTCAAATAGCTTGGTCAAGGAATCAAACATCATCGGTGTCTTTATGGAAGACACTTGTAGTACAAGTTGATTCGTGACTGAATTAGCAATGATCTTCTTGGCCTTGACCATGTTCTTCTTGTGTAAGGCTTCTAGCCTCATCTCCCTTTGGAACTGGAACCTCTATACTCATGTAGGTGTCCAATCCATTTTCTTTAGAGAGATCATATAATTCTAGGCTTGGAAGTTGTCAACTTCACCAAGCTTATCATCAAGCTGATGTGATAGCTCACATTGAAATGAGAACCTGAAATGAAAATAGCAAAGGATTAGATCTTACCGATTTGAGGTGTCCATCCTAGTTCCAAAGTTCGTTGATCTAGGATTTGTCACAGAAACCCTAATTTTTAAAACTTGAAATCTTTCATATTTTTCCAATGTACTTTTTTTCTGAAAACAGTGGAGGGAAGCTCTCGGAACAAGAATCCCTAATTTTCTAATTTCTTTTGCAGAAATTCCTGTTACTGTTTCTGTGATATCTCTGAAATTTATGCTCCTGTGTGTCTGAAATTTCGCACAGGGGTAAACTTGCATGTCCCTGATCCAAAACCATAGGTTTCATGAGAAACGGTTTCACCATTTCGTATTTTTGATCCTTTTCCCAAGGTGACCTGTTACAGGACTATTCATAACCTCTAAGTTTTACGGCATGCCATGTGTCACTGGTTCATCTTCTGAGTCTGATATTTGGACCAAAAAAATTAAAGTCCATTCCCTTTTTGGAACATCTTCAGGAATTATATTTGGACCTCTGTATCCCAAGATATTGCAATTCTCCCCAGGTGTCCTGTTTAAGGATGAATTCTGGAAGAGGCTGGAACCCTAACTGGGAAGGATCATATCTCCCATAATATAGTGAATCAGAGGCTGATTTTTGGGCACAGTGTTAATAAAGGGTTTATATTCAGCCCCTGAAATTTTCAGGTTTTGAGACTTCTCCAACCTCAGAGTATAGCGACTGTACCAAATCTTATCAGTTTTAGTATTTAGGGTTTTTCAAGCTCGGGGTCAAACTAGGGTTTGACTTTCCCGGAGTTTCACCCAACCAAATTTCTTGATCCAGGTCTCTAAAATTCATTTTTGATGAGGAGAACAATCCTATGCTGGTCTCACTCAAAAATTCCTCTTCTGTAGAAAGCCCTAATTTCCGCATCAAAAACTGAAAATGCTCAGAATCGAATTCCGCTTCGATAGAAAGATGTGCCCTTCAATGGAGAGTCAACCTAGCATAATTTTGCTGATGGATTCTGGAGAGAGACCCAAAATTAAGAAGCCATAGCTTCTGTAGCTACACAATGTCTTCTTCTTAGGTTAGCTCTGATACCATGTTAGTTTTTCATCATATAAGCTAGCATTATGTTCTTAGGATCTTTTCATTGAGAGAATAACAAGCACAGTAATAAAACATAAGCACATCACAAGAGACAAGAGACACAAAGAGTTTTCCTCGGGGAAACCACAAAGGAGAAAACCCGTCAACTTCCTTAGAGATAGAATCAGCACCAAAACAGTAAGATGCACTCCCGGTAGCAGTAGTCTTCTTCTTGTCTAGTCCCAGTGTATTTCCTTCCTCACTAATGTGCCACACCTGAGTGAGTGGGTGATATGTTGCAAGTGATAAATAGAGAGGCTCTCACTCTCTATTTATATTCTTCCATTCACTTGAAGTGCACTCCAACATGTCGTCCTTACTTAACAATTACTTACTAGAGCCGACATCTCTAGGAGTGTCTAATAACCCTAGTGCCCCGAAACTGTGGGGACTTTAACAATGACTTGAGATGACTTGTTTACATTATTGATCCTCCCGATCGGAACATCGGGGCATGAAAACATGACTCAAATACATAATAGAAACATCCTGGAATAAACATTGGGTTACAATACATAAGATACATAGATGAATACATTCCGAAGTTACATATACATCAACAAAGTAATATGATAAGATGGATGTTGACCTAAATCATTGTTATCTTCTTTTTTTTGTCTTTTCGTTCCTGTAAAATTGATGATACTTGCTACGTGACTCTAAATATGGATATATGATGCGACATTTATTTTTTATTAATGTTTTAATGTTTTATATATGTTCCACACTGGTAGATATGTTACAATTATGAATGAATAATGTGCAATGGTGAACGATTCTGTTAGAGAATTCGATATGTTCTGGTTGTTGAGTTGATGAACCATTGATTCCCTAGCCCTCTTCTATACTATGGAAACTTGGTTCTGTCATCCCTCCCTTGAACATCTTGGGTGATACCTCATCCTCTCTACAGGTGTTCCTAGATAGGGTAAAACCTTTCTGGGCTGGTGCTCAGGGAGATCGCGGTGAGTCGAGTGTCGATAGAGTGGGACCCCTGTCGACTCTATTTTGTTGGTTGAGGGTTGAGCCAACATATATATAACAAGTTATTTAAAAAAAATTAATCAAGGCTCCAATTGATGCATGTAAGATGCGCTAGGGGAGCATGGATATGAGTAGTCCAAGCCAAAAGATTTTGTAGTTCCTTCTTATTCTCCAAGAATAGGTCGCCGAGAGGATTCGATGAGGAATTCAATAAGGCACAACCTTGACCCCCACTTGACCCCTTAATACGGGGCAATATATTTTTTACGCTTTTAGGAGTTTTCAAACGCCCAATATGAATGGACGTGATATAAGATTGCCTCATTAATGAACCCCTCATGCTAAATAATTATAGTTATCCATTTATGGTATAGTATAAACACTAAACTAATTAATATAAACAAAAAAACAAATACTATTTAATAAACAAAAAACAAGAACTCATATGAAAAAAACAAAAAACAAAAACTTATATGAAGTTTAAAACTTTAGTAAATTATAGAATGATAAATAATTAAATAGTGAATTCTTAACTTAATCTTATTTAAATCTTAGTTAAGATGCATTTAAGTATAACAAGATATGACGACCATGAAATGTATCTTATATGTACACTTGTTAGATGGGTTAATCGTGTTGATCCTCTCAAGGAAGTCCAAAATCTAATATACTAGCACACCCACATAGTTTGTGGTTGGATCATGTCGATAGGGATCAAATAGTTGAGAGATAATTATGGAATGGAAGACAGTTTGGAAATATTGTTTTATTCCTCATATTCTTCTTGTTTAACGGGTTCAACTGTGAGTTATCCATGCCTAGCTACATGTTATCACCGACATTCTTCATGTTATCCATTTATGAATTATCAGCTATTTTTTATATTATTTTTCTTTTATCTCACATTCTTATATTTATTTTCCATGAATTGTTGGTTATCTATTCATCAACTAGGATTTATCCATGCAATGCTACCAGTTATCCATTCAGCAGCTAGCTCCTAGTTATTTTTTATATTACTTTATTATAATTGTTTATTTTGAATTTGAACGACTTCCATAGAATCAATGTTGAAAAGTACACTTGTCTCATCCTCTTCCATAGATAAAGAAAAGCATAGGTTGTAGTCTACCCCAAATCTCAAATAAAAATTTCTATCGACGTAACTAGCACAACCACAAGTGGTTGGTAAATGCGGATAGACAAACAACCACTTAATTTTGTGGAGATGATTGATTCTTAAACAAAAGCTAAAATATATATAGTTTTTTATTAAAATAATGTTAGTTTATTATTTATCCATTATTCCTACCAAATATTTATATCCTTATAATTAATATAAACATAAAACAAATACTATGTCATAAATAAATAAACAAAAATTAATATAAAAAAAATAAAAAAACAAATTGGTACACTCCACTTAACCTAGTTGATCCGCTCCAAAAATGATAAAATATGATATATTAACCCTATAAACATAATAAATATCTACCAACCACTCAACCTCTTTAAAAAACAACACATCGCGACTAACACATAAACGAACTAACACAAAAGGCTTCTTTTCTCTATGTCAATTATGTTGCAACGAACCTTCCATAGCTTCTCAGGAATAGAAAATATAACTAAGGAGACCATGATATGATCTAGCTTTTCATACTAAGGTACCGCAAAATAGATGCATTATTTTAATGCTATATTTGATTTCATGTTCGGTTGCTTTTTAAGGTCCCTCATGGAGTGCAAGTTCTTCTTCGTCTTGACTCTTCTTATGAACATCATAGCTTATAGACTATCACAACCACAAGTCAAGTGGTCGGTGAATGTCGATAGGTGCATCTATCCACTTAGTTTTCTGATGATGATCGACTCTTAAACAAACTCTAAACACTAAAATAATTACTAGATCCCATGGGGGGTTCACTCAGTGAACTTGTTACATAGCATGACCATTTGTAGGATATTAAAGAATATCCCTAATTTCAGTAAATATTCGAAAATGCCTCTTGAAATTGTATTGTTGAACCCCCCTCCCAATATACCTTTCCAATTAAGAAAACCCCTAGTTTCATTAGATATTGTAGGTATCCATTTTATCAACATGTTTTTAATACCCCCTTTATATAATATTATCAAGTTGCAACAAACAAGATCCCTAACACATCTTAGTATACGCAAACATGATTCTAAATAAAAAAATAGTATAATGTTAGTAATGATCCCACCAAGATTGCAGGGGTGACCGATCAATTTGGATAGTGGAAGACCCAATGGAATAGTAAAGGGGAAAGCAAATTGCATAAAAGGAAACCCAATAAAGAGATCAATGTAACAAGGAAAGTAAAACACTGATAGTCCAATAGTGAGTGCAACACTTGGAAAAGATGAAAATTGTAGATGTTTCACACCATATCCTGTTGATTTACTAATTTTATATCATGTAAATATAAGTATAGCCATAGAGGGCTCATATTTTTTATAAGCTTAATAAACTAAACTTCATAAAAATGCAAAATTGAAACCCTTTCATGGATGGACTTCCCTACATTTCATTGTATTTTATTTATTGAGACAAGATATGAACAAACACTTGATTTTTGCTAAGAACAAACTACAACAAAAAAATATTATTGATTCATGGGGAAAATCTATTAAGGAAATTTTAAATATGTTTAAAAAACTTGAAACAATCCATTGAAAAAAAGTTGATTCCTAATGAAATAATTTGTATCCATTGTGCTAACTTTCCTCTACCTTATTTGGTCATCTTGTACGCAATCACTTTTTACATTTAATTTAAATTTGCTTAACATTACATAAAACTATATTCAACATAAATATTAAATATTTTAAAAACAGTATCATAAAACAAATTTCTAAACCATTATATTTGACATGCACAAACATTATATATATATATATATATATATATATATATATATGTGTGTGTGTGTGTGTGTGTGTGTGTGTGTGTGTGTATATATATATATATATATGTATGTATGTATGTATGTATGTATGTATTGTTGGCAAGGGGTTGGGGTAAGTTGTGCAGCATCGCGGATGCTACGCAAGCTCAGAAGACACCTCGCAAGATGAAGATAGCACGATAGGCGGAAGATAGGCTACTTTTGATTATTTTGTGTCACTTTTTGTACTTGTTGACCATTTTTTGTGGATATTGGTCATTAGTGAGTTAAATCAGTTAGGAGTTAGTTAGAAGTGGACCATGAATGTAAAGGTGCAATCCTATATATAGAAAGAAGAATTGTGAATGAATATATACATAGATCAATAAATGACTGTGATAGAGATCGAGTTGATCATAGATTGTTTTTGGGGTATGTTTTTTCTCTAAAAGAAGAGATAAATTATTATCTATTTTGATATGTGGTTGTGCAGAAGTAGTATGATAAGGCAGATGTTGACCTGAATCACTATTATCTTCTATTTTTCAGTCTTTTCATTCCTGCAAAATTGATGATACATGCTACGTGACTTTGAAATAGGGATCCATGATGCGACGTTTACTGTTTATGAATGTTGTTATCTTTTATATTTGTTCCACACTGGTAGATCTTTTACAATAATGAATGAATGATGTGCAATGATGAACAGTTCTGTTAGATAATTCTATATATTCTAGTTGTTGATATGATGAACAGTCGATGCCCTAACCCTCTTCTATACTACGGAAACCTGGTTCCGTCATCCCTCCCTTGAAACATCTCAGGTGAGACCTCATTCGCTCTATGGGTGTTTCTAGATAGGGTAAAACCTGTCTGGGTCGATGCTCAGGGATATCGTGGTGAGTCGACTGTCAATAGAGTGGGACCCATGTTGACTGGGTTTTGTTGGTTGAGGGTTGAGCCAACAAATGGTTCCATTTTCGAGAAACTATTGCGACTAAGAGGAGGGGATGTGGTATCCGACGTGAGTAGAAATCCAAGATTGGTTTGACCAGAAGTTGCGAGAATTTACTGAAGTAGAAAATCAGAACCTTGGATTGACAATAGACAAGTGGTTGGAAAATTGCATACACGGCGGTCCTCACAAGTATTTCTTCTATGAGTTTCCCAATATACTTTACGAGTGGTTGGCGCAGTTTAAATACAAGAAGACAAATTTCCAAGGAGGAGAACCAACATCATGAACCCTTGAATTGATCCACGAACTACAAGAAACTAACAATAGAGCATCGTGAAATGTTGAGGTCTGTCTATATAGTATCCTAGAATGATACATCATGGAGTTCGCAGCCGAAATTACCAAGTCTTACAACGAAGCAGAAAGGGAATTTTTCAACAGGCCCAGAGGTAGGGTTCTTATTATCTCTACAATTGTCAATTAAAATGCTTGTCTATGAAAAGGGTATATTGAAGATGCACCTAGAGTAGTATAACTCGGGTGTGTGGAGGTGGTGGATACTGTGACTAAATGGGGGAGGCAAATGGGAAGCTAAGGGGTAGATGGGTGCAAGTTTCGACGAGACTGTGAGGGAAGTCGAGGAAGAAAGTCTTTGTACAAGGGGACAAGCAAGGTTTCGACAAGAGAAGAGACAGAGGATAAGGGAAGGTCCTGCTGCGATTGAAACAAAAAAGCATGAAGGACAACCACATGGGATGAAGCGACCCTACAATGACGAAGAGGAAGACTAGACCTAGAATACGCCTAGGATAGCAGTAAGATCAAGGCCTAGAAGCAACGTTCCCACACCTCTGCGTACCACTTCAAACTTATGGAGAAACACGAATTCTACGTCGGCTTTCTCGACCTATCAACAATATTCTAGTAGTATATCAGTGTGTGTAGGAAGAATGCCAAGGATGGCGGGAGACGACACTAAGTTACCTTTGTTCCATGGGAACGGGATGGATGATCTTGAGCAGTACTGGTTCCTCTGTGAGGAAGTATGGACTGTTAGACAGGCCATGGATGACGATGTCAATAAGGGCCAACTAGTGACTACTCTACGTGGTTGTGCACTAGATTAGTACATGAAATTTATACAGGTTCCTACAGGTACCCCTGGAAAAACTTTGGATGAGATTTGGAGGTGACTGATCGAAGAATTCCAGAAGCCTAAATCAAAGGCACAATACATCATTGAGTTGAAAGAGATCAAGCAGTTTCCAAATGAAACTGTGTGGGACTTTGACCAAAGGTTTAATACATTGATGGCACTAGTCATATTTGAAATGAGCAATGTTCAGCATAAAGAGTGGTTTATCGGAGCCTTGGTACCTCATATCTGGCAACGACTGATGCAGCAGAAGGTCGCGACACAGAGAAAGGATCTGGATATTGTGATGAAGTTAGAAGCTTCATCGGTTGGATAGAATGCAGTTGGCATGAATCAAATCCAAGCGCAGCTGGAAAATCTAACAGTTTAGTTACAAGACATCAAGAAGGAAAAAGAAGATCACGACAATATTTAGTGCACTCGGTGTCACGCAAATGGACACACCAAAGATAACTGCCGCAAATTATCTAGCTTTAGGAGTGCCAAACCCATTAAGTTGTGGCATTGTACCATGGTGTTGCATATGTCAACTTTATGGGCATCAGTATGAAGAGTGTATCTACATGGAAAAGATAGTGTCAAAATCAGCCAACCTATATTGTTCCTTTTGTAAATCGGTGGGACATGAAGAAAAATATTATCATGCATATGATCTGATGTAGGAGAGAACATATGATTAATAATTTGTGAATGGAGAAGATCATCGCACCATACAACAACCACAGACGTAGCCTCAGATGGTAAAATATCGACTGTAGTAGACACCACCACCGCAGATGTAATTTATACCATCACAGTCGCTACCATAGTTTGCACCATAGCCAAAATTTGTGTTGCAACCATAGTATAATCAAATGATGAATCCTCATCTGTAGCCATAGTATGTTCAGCAACAGTCTAATTCCATGCCGCAACAGATGGCTCAATCGCACTATTAGCAACAAGGAGGATTTTGCAAAGGATTCTGAGGATGAGGAGGAGGCTTCGAACGAGGTCGCGAATCAGTCAAGTGCTATAATTGTGGGGTATTTTGGCACTATCATAGATATTTTCCACATTTTCAATGATCATGAACATATTGCATGGTGATCGATCATACCGTCGAAAACTTCCCACAGCTAATCGCAAGATGGAAGGCTAGGAATGTTCCTCAGTTGCAAATCTCGAACCAGGTCCAGGCTCAGAATTAGATGCAAAACAAGAACCAGTTGCAGAACCAGAATCAAGTTCCAATCCAGAATCAGACAATGACCCAACCTATGAACCCCCCATTCAACCATAATTTTTCACTAACTCAGAATTTCCCAATGAAACAGAATCAAGGGATGACAGTAGAGACGATCTCAAGAGAGCCCACAACAATGGATGTTGACGTTGTCGTTGTCACCCGCGTAGGAGACACAACAAGAGAGTATGGACCCACCCACAGATTTGACTGGTTGGAAAGAATAAGGCACCATTCGATATCACAATTGAAAAGGAGACATTTTTTGGAGCACGAGATGCGATCAGAATAAATCTTGGTAATTCACATGTCTATGAAATTCCTCCCGATTTTGATTCTACACTAGAGGTAGGACCATCGCGAAAGCATGGTACCTTGTAGCACTTCTTTGAGATTTTCTTATCTCTAGAAAGAGACCCAAATGATTTTCTTAATATTGAAAATGTGTTGCACCACCCGGGTAAGGATTCCACAGTGAATTCTTTACATAAGAAAAATTCAGGCAAGGAGATGCGTATGAATATTCAGATTGGAGACTATGATGTCGACTCGATCATTCTAGATCTAGGGTTGGACATAAATATCCTAACAAATAAGACATGGGAAAATATGGGGTAGCTAACATTAGGATGGTCCCCTGTGTATCTGCAATTAGCTAATCAGGCACAGGTGCAACCAATTCGATGGGTATCTAACCTAGTCGTATATGTTGAAGGTATGAGGACTCATGCTTCTTTCGACATAATTGAAGTTGTTAATGGTGAAGGATCCTACCTTGCATTGCTACGGGTTGGATGGGCCAATGATAGCATGGTGGTCATTAACTTCAAAAAGTGGATGATGACTTTTGAGAACCAATATATTAGGGTCATTGCGCCTATGGATCCCGATGAAAGCAGGTGATACATTGAACTAGTAAAAGATGAATTTTTCAGGGGGTGGGATCATGCCTACAATATCTATGGAGATTATATTCACCCCACTACTGATGGAGAACTCGGTTGGCACAACGCTAGTTCTGTGTCTTTTGATTCTAAGGATGCACTAGAAAATTGGAAAAATCGCATGTATGAGGTGTCATTCAGGAAGTGTGGTTTGATCACATAGTCCCTACGCCATGTTGTGACTAAGATTGTAGGATTACTATTTTATTAAGGGCTTCCTAAAATTTCTGCATTCTTAATGGAATTTGAAGAAAAGGTCTCGGAACCACAGCGATTCCTGGCAATAGAGGAAGCACTGAAGGATGCTCGAGCACACTGGTGGGAAACTCATAAAAGGACAATTACTAGATGGGCCCGATGTCAACGCTTGATGACAGCTCACTTCGGCAATGCAGAGGCATACCATGCTGGGAGGTATGATAGGAGGAATGACCCTAGAGGCCATTTGATGGAATGCCAAACATTGTGAACATCGCGACCAAAGGATGAATGGGTCCATGCCTTTATTCTTACTCTGGATGAAATGCCAAAATCCTAGTATGTATCAGCAGAGATACGATGGGACATAACCACTTGGGAGGATTTGATGGTTTTCTTTGTGTAGACCTTTCATTTTACAGACTCTAACCCCAATGTTAACAATGCACTTCATATTATTTGGGACATGGTTCTAAAATTTGTAACAGTCGCATACCCTATGGATCCACATGCGCAGTGCCACATGCAGTCGATAATGGAATGCTATAACATGTCTAGCGAACCTAAAGATGATGATGAGCTACAGAATATCAATATCCCGGAGACAGAAGGAAGTAGGGACGTTGCAGCACTAGATGTACCAATGGATCCCATGAGTTAGCCGTTGAATATCATAAAGGTTAACATAGGGACATAAGAGAACCCAAAATTCACAAGTGTTGGGGACTATTGGGATGAGGATACCATGGAAAAATTCACAGACCTGCTACATGAATTTGAAGATCTCTTTGAAACAAAGTTCTCATAAATGAAGGGGATACTGGGTGATCTAGGAGAGATGAATATTCCGTTAAAAATAGATGCGAAACTAGTACAAGAGAGGACATATCACCTAAATCCATGATACAAAGAAAGATTCAAGGCTGAGCTTGAATGGATGCTGGATGCTGGAATCATTGAGACGGTAGAAGAATAAGAATGGATCAGTCCCATGGTGGTCCAACACAAGAAAACGGGTGAAGTTTGGATCTGTGTCAACTTAAGAAAATTGAATGATGCATATATGCATGACCCATTTCTGACCCCATTCACTGATGAAGTACTTTAAGGAGTATGCAGTTAAGAAATGTACTCTTTCACAGATGGATTCTACGGTTATCCCATATCAGAATCGCTAAGGAGGATCGACATAAAACCACATTTTTCACTGAGTGGGGATGCTTCCAATACACGGTGATGCCTATTGGGATGAAGAATGCGCCTATAATCTTTTTTCGAGTTGTTGTCACAGCATTCAAAAAATTCATAAGCTCATACAAGTGTATATCGACAATTGGAAAGTGTATGGCCTAATCAAGGATGATTTGGCAAACCTTCGACTGATGCTGGAAACGTGTCGACAACATCAGATCACGTTGAAATCCAAGAAGTGCATTTTTTGCGCACCATTTGGGATACTGTTGGGTCACATTTTGTGCAAGCATGGATTATCGGTTGATCTTATAAATATAGCACTCATTTTGAGCTTTCCACCACTGACCAATGTAAATATGCTCAGAGCGACACTGGGGAACACGGGGTACTATCGGAAATTTATTAGAGGATATGCTGCAATCACTGCCTCGATGGAGAAACTACTGAATAAGGATGTTGGCTTTATATGGAGTCCAAAATGTCAAAGTAGCTTCGACATGCTGAAGGAAAAAATGGCTTCAGCAACAATACTTGTATTCCCATATTGGAACAAAGAGTTCCACCTGCATGTTGATGCATCTTCTGTTGCACTAGAAGTAGTTCTTGCATAGCTAGGAGAAGGAGATATGGATCACCCAATTTCTTTTGCTAATCAAAAGTTGTCATTCACTGAGAGGAATTATATGACCACAGAGCATGAAGGTCTGGCAATGATATATGTGCTACAAAAATTCAGGAACTACCTTTTAGGTGGCCACTTCAAGATGTTTACTGACCACTCTACTTTGAAGTATCTGGTCAATAAGCCTGTGTTTAAGGGGAAGATATGTCATTGGTTACTTCTCTTTCAGGAGTTTGATTTTGAAATAATTGTAAAGTTGGGTCACTTGAATGCTGGCCCTGATCATTTATCCAGTATTGAAATAGGCGAAGAGCCTACTAATATTGAAGATCGACTGCCCGATGCGCTTTTATTTCGATTTGACACAGCAGATGACCATTATGCCCCAATAATCCAATTTTTGGTGATAACACTAGAAGAAATTTCCACAATTCAAAACAAGCAGTTGATGGTTAAAGCTTCTGATTATTAGTTAATTGTAGGACACCTATATAAGTTGGGACCAGATGAAATCTTGTGGCGATGTGTCCTACCACATGAACAAGGGCAGATCTTAGCAGAAGCACATGCAGGAGTCGCTAGAGGGCACTACGAGGGTCGTGCAATAAGAAGGAAGGTGCTTTGTGTAGGTCTCTCGTGGCCCACCATCCATAATGATGTGGAAAATTATGTGCAAAGTTGCAATGTCTATCAATGCACTATCAACCATCGCGGTGAGATGAGATGCTGCTAGTACCACAAGTGACCTTGCAACCTTTCGATAAATGGGTTGTGGATTTTGTGGGTCCAATCAACCCACCCAAGAAAAGAACTGGTGCGCGGTACATAATATGATCCGAATTTATGCAGGAACACAAAAAAAATACACAAATAACGATAAAAACAAAGATGCAGCAGAAATAACACTTCATCTTATTAATGAGAGAACTGAAACTTGTTTACATACCGAATGGAAATAAACTAGCTAGAATGATGGTAGCTTATCTCTGAGAAGAGATGTGGTGGATACATGCCTCTAAACTCTGTCTTAAAATGAGGCTCAAAGGCCTATATATTATTGAGACACAATGTAAACCCTACACATCCAAAAACCTAACCCAAGGAGGTGAAATGCTAGAATATGGTCCCTGTAGGGTAACTTGGTGCATCAATTTCTCGGGGCCGTAAATTTGGCATACTACCTCTGTTTGACTCACATGATACATCATTAGAAAAATATATTCAAGGACTAAATCTATAAACAACAAATTTTGAGTCCAAAACAGACTCATATTTCCTCGATCATTCAATGCCGAAAAAATGTTGTTTAGGGCCTCAAAACGACTACGAAAGTTTAGGACCCAAAAACTGCCAAAAATAGTAAATTGTGCTACAATTAAGGAAACTGAAAAATAGAAAGAAACAATGGTGAGGTCCAAGTGGAAATAGGTAGGTGGCCACCAATATCCTCATAGATCATTCCTCCCCCCTAAGGAAGCAATGGTCCCCATTGCATTGAGTTCCTCCATGAGATGAGGAAACTTCTGTTCAACTTGGTCCCTGGTGAACCACTTTCCCTGGTGAAGGAATTGGCCTGCTTTTACAACTCAATATAGATGGATATTCTACTGGCAGGTGTTCTTGATATGTGTGTCCATAATTCAATCAATTGTGGTTTGTTCCATGCAGTATGGGTTTAACTCTATTGATGTGAGTTGTCCTACCACGTTTGATGTGTCGAGTAGAGGTGGAAAGTAGGGTTGAATGAGGTCCACATTGAACACTGGGTGCATACCAAGGAATGATGGAATACTGAGCTCAAAGGCATTGTCCCCAATAGCCTTGATGATGATGTATTTCCCATATCGAAGCAGGAGAATATTACGGTGGGGTTCAGCGAGGCGCTCCTTCTGCAAATGTAGCCACACTTTGTCGCCCACCTGGAAGTTGTGTTGCACCTGACGTCGATCATGCTGATGCTTTTACTTAGCATTGGATCTATCCAATATGTCATGAACCTATTAGCGAATGTGTTGAATGCACTCAATGAAGTTGTTCTCCTTGGAAACTGCAGACTGTACATGAGGTGAATCAGCCTGAGTAGTTGCAAATGGCATGGCTACGTCAATGGGACATAGTGGCTGGAATCCCAAGCTCACCTAAAAGGGGTTGTGTTCAGTTGAGCTGTTGAGGGCCCGGTTATAGCTATCTTGTACATGGGGCAGGCTCATCCATGCGCATGGATGCTTTGAGTTGTACATGCTCAAAATGTGTATGATCATCCTGTTGACGACCTCTGTTTAGCCATCAGTATGGGGATGGAAAGGTGTGGACTTTGTGAGCTTGGTGTCTAGAAATGACCATAGGCTAGACCAGAATGTACTAAGGAACCTATTTCCCCGATATGAGATTATAGACTATGGGATCCCAAAGTGTACCCACACTCATTCAAAGAATATTTTAGCAGTGGCTTCTGCTGTGATATTCTTCTTGCATGCCGCCATTATGGCCATCTTTGAGAATCTATCGACGACCAAGAACACATAGTCATTTTCATGCTTAGTAGAAGGAAGGCTTGACATGTAATCCATGGATATGGATTCCTAAGGTCGACTAGGGGTAGCAAATGGAGTATA
The DNA here is from genome assembly GCA_001517045.1 of Pseudotsuga menziesii. Classification (NCBI taxonomy): domain Eukaryota; kingdom Viridiplantae; phylum Streptophyta; class Pinopsida; order Pinales; family Pinaceae; genus Pseudotsuga; species Pseudotsuga menziesii. The sequence goes on from LPNX010130529.1 coordinate 76,005, forward strand.
GAGGCCTTTATTCTTGATGGATGGTTTGGCAATGGCGCAGGTAGTGCAAGATCGCCATGTACTTCCTGACATCCTGTTGAAGGTTCAGACAATAGAAATACTTATACAGTATTGCCACTATTTTCTTGACCCTGAAATTCCCAACAACCCGACTATAGTCCACTTCCCAAATCATCTTGGCACGTTCTCTTGAAGGAACACAAAGCTGTCCCATGTGACATAGTAGTGCATCTTGGAGGTGAAAAAATGGAACTTGGTTTCCCTCCAAGAGCATCTTGTATGTGTGGCTGAATTCTAGATCACTCTTGTAGAGAATCGGGCAATCATAAGTCTCGTGCCCACAAGAGTTGAGCACGGTGGTTATCGCCATGATCAGTGGTCGACTGAGGCAGTCAACAACATTATTGGTGCTTCCCTTCTTGTACTTGATGTTCAAATGAAGTTGTTGTAGATATGTGGAGCACTTCTAATGGCAATTGTTCTGTAACTTCCCTTGTGTCTGTATGAAATACAAGGGTCGGTGGTCTGTGTGGATGATCATTTCCTTCCCCAAAATGTAATGCTTCCATTGTCTCCAAGCATGTACAATGGAATACATAAGTTTGTCATAAGTGGGATATTTGTGGACTCTGTTGGACAATGTCTCACTGTGATATGCCACTAAATACCCTTGTTGAGTAAGGATTGCTGCAATAGCATAGTCAACGACATCTATCTCAATCTCAAATGGTTGTTGCAAGTTTGGTAATGTGAGAACTGGGGAACATGAGAGGTGATGTTTCAATTCTGAAAACTCCTTCTATTGAGTTTTCAGCCAGAAGAATTTTGCTTTTTCCCCTCCCTTGGTGACTTGACTCAAGGGACAAGTGATATGAGAGAATCCCAACACGAACCTGCGGTAGAAAGTAGCAAGACCTAGAAAGTTGCGAAGCTCTGTTAGAGTAGTTGGGGATGGACAATCTCGAATGACTCGAATCTTGGTTGGATCCACATGTACCCCACACTCATCAATAATGTATCCCAGATACTGAACCTATGTCATGCCAAAAGTGCACTTGTCCAAATTTGCACACAACTTGTGCTTCCGCAGTGTTTGGAGGACCTGTCAGATGTGGTGGAGGTGCTCTTCCCAAGTCTGGCTTAATATCAGGATGCCATCCAAGTACACTACTACAAATGAGTTGGTGAATGGTCACAAGATGTCGTCCATCAGTCTCATGAAGGTTTTCGGAGCATTCGTCATCCTGAAAAGCATGACCAACCATTGGAAAAGGCCCTTCTTTGCTTTGAAGGCAGTCTCCACACATCGATCGGTTCAATTGGTACTTGGTGATACCTAGACTTTAAGTCAATCTTGCTGAAATATTTCTCCCCTTTAAGATGGTCTAGGAGGTCATAAAAATGTGGGATCGGGTACCTATTCCGGAAAGTGATCTTGTTTAGCACCCAATAGTCAATACAGAGTCTCCAAGTCCCATCCTTTGTCTGTACCAATAGGACCGGGCTCCCATAGGGTGATGAACTTGGTCGAATGTGACCCTTCTGCAACAGCTCTTGAATCTGCCTCTTGATTTCATTGTTCTCCAGAACAGATCATTGATATATCGGTCCATTGGGTAGCGGGACACCTGGGTTCAAATCTATGGAGTGATTGACCTAACAGTGCAGAGGCACCCCTGTAGGTGAGGTGAATATGTCCTAGTACTCCTCTAACACCTTGTTCATTTATTGTTGTCATGTGGAGGAGCCCTATCTGGAGCTCATGGCCATGATATTCTTCTTTCCCTAAGGGCGGATCATCAAGAAAACAAATTTCCTAATTTTGAAAATGATCTTACTGCATTGTTTTACAGTAACCAAAGAGATAGCAGCAGAAGGTGGTACCTCTGGTATCCTATACAACTTATTTCCCAATGTAATAATAACATCACGAGGTCGGGAATCATACACATCATGTTGCTTCCATAAGTATGGTTGACCTAATAATACATCACAAACATCAAGAGGAGCAATATCACATAATACCTCATCGACAAAGGGATTGATGCTGTAAGGAAGGAGGCACTGCTGGCTAATGCGGAGATCCCTTCCTTAGTGAAGCCACCCGAAGGTGTATGGCTGCAAGTGTGCTGTGATTAGAAATCCCAAACGCTTCATGACCTCTACTGAAATGAGGTTAATTTGGCTCCCACTGTTGACAATGAACTGTAGCGGGTTACCCTTTACCCACATCTTGGAGTGGAAAAGATTCTCCTCCTCCTCTGAATCTTTCGGTTCTTCCTTTCGGATGTTCATCGTGGCAATGGTGGTGTTGGGATCTGCATCAATAATATTGCTCCCTCTGTCATCCCCCTTTTTGGGTTTTGATTCAGTGTCAGAGTATGCATCTGATTCAGAAGCCTTTATCTCAGCCACCAGTGACTGCTTGGCCTGACACTTACTTGTGTTGTGAGTGGGGCTCTTATGGAACTCGCACCACTTTCCTGCTTCCTTCTTTGGCTTTGCAATGTTTCTCTTTGCTTACATAATTAAAAAGTTGTCTTGAATCTCCATACCATGTCTATGTCCTTGGTTCTGCGGTTTTGGGGAACCTTTCGCTTGCTTCTAATTCGCAGATCCAAAGTCTTACTTTTTTTGTTTGAAATTTGCTCAATTTTGGCAGTATACCGATATGACGTACCAAGCGAGGAGATGTAAAGGAAATCCATTTCCTCATGAATGTATCTATGCAGACAAATGTGGTACTTCAACACAAAAATTTTATCTGAATATTTGATACCCAACTTGGTGCGCAGGGTATTGAACAGATTCGTCAGCTCATGCACATCTTGATCTCTTTGCTGCCGCAGCGTAGTCCATTGTATGTACTTGTCTTCATAGATCCCCACGGGATAATATTTTCCCTTTATGGCATCTTGGAAATAATTCCAAGTGGGTACGGCTAAGAATAGATACACTTCCTCCTCGTCCTTTCTCTCACAGTAGGTTTCCCACCCTCCTTAACATTCGGCCCGGCTTTGAGTAGTGAAAAAGTCATATTTTTCCGGTCAGAAAAGTTATGAACTAAGAAATATCCTTTTTAATAGATTCAAACATATATCTATGGTGTGTGAATCTATTCAACCATCAAATATGGGAATGTCAAAGTTTACTTGTACCTTAAAAGGGGTTGCGCCTCCAGAGTGGTTACTAGATGCAGATGCGCCAAAAGTGGGAAGTCGTTGAAAGATCTGGGTGAAGTTATCCATCATTGCATTCATTTGTTTTTCAAGGGCCTCCTTAGAGCAACATTTTGATAGGATATTGTGTGCCCTTTTATTTCTTTTCGGCCCCCATGGGCAGTCGTCGAGTTTTGCGAGGCTGATCTTGCAAATATTCAACCAGATCGAGCCCTAACTCCTTATACCCTACCTTCGTTGGGGACATGCAAAGAAGGATTGAGAAAGAGAAGATTGCTCAGATACCACTGATCCTGATTTATGCAGGAATGCAATAGAATACACAAATAACCATAAAAATAAATGTGCATCGAAAATAACACTTCATTTCATTAATCAAAGAACTGAAACTTGTCTACATACAGAATGGAAATAAACTAGCTATAGTGCTGGTAGCTTATCTCTGAGAAGAGATGTGGAGGCTACATGCCTTTGAAATCTGTGTTACAATAAGGCTCAAAGGCCTATATATTATTGAGACATAATGGAAATCCTACACATCCAAAAACCTAACCCTATGAGGTAAAACGCCAGAATATTGGCCCCGTTGGGTAACTTAGTACATCAATTTCCCGGGGTCGTAACTTTGGCATACTACCTTCGTTTCATACACATGATACATCGTTAGAAACATATATTCAAGGAATAAATCCATAAATAGAAAAAATTGAGACCGAAGCGGACTCATGTTTTCATGACCATTCGATGCCAAAAAAACGTCGTTTAGAGCCTCAAAACGGCTCCGAAAGTTTGAGACCCGAAAACTGCCAAAAATAGTAAATTGTGCTACAATTAAGGAAACTGAAAAAATGAAAGAAACAATGATGGGGGTCCAAGTGGAAATAGGTGGGTCGCCACCAATATCCTCCTAGATCATAATCACAGCAATAGACTACTTAACAAGATGAGTGGAGGTTTCCCCAGTTGTGGACTGCACTGCTGCGACAGCGGCAAGATTTCTATTCGATAACATTGTGGCATGGTTTGGATGTCCAAGGGTATTAATGAGTGACCAAGGAAGCCATTTTAACAATCACACAGTAAGAGCACTGACGGAGGAACTGTAGATACAGCACAAGAAAAGTACACCATATCATCCAAAGGCAAAAATGACTGTAGAAGCATTCAACAAAATCTTGGAGCATGTACTTACAAAGGTACGTTAGCCTAACCGATATGACTGGGATTTGAAGATTCAAGCAGTGTTGTGGGCATATTGCACCACATGCAAAAGGTTGATAAGGGAAACACCATTCAAATTGGTATATGGGAAAGAGGCAGTCATGCCTATGGAGTACATCATCCCCAGTATGCGCATTGCAGTATCAACCAGCATAGATGGTGATGCAGCCTTAGAAGAGTATGCAACACAGTTGATGCAGCTTTAAGAAGATTGTTTTATTGCAGGATTCCATCAGCGCATCAAGAAGGATCGACAAAAGTCGTGGCATGATCTCCATATCAAAAATAAATAGTTTCAGCAAGGAGATTTAGTGCTGCTCTATGACACCAAGTTCTTGAAGCATCCAGGTAAGTTACAGATGCACTAGTTAGGTCCATATCTTGTTAATTCTATAATATCTAGGGACCTAGTTCAATTGCAGCAGTTAAATGGGGTGGTGCTGCCAAATATTGTGAATGGTAGTTGCTTGAAACCCTATCGGACGGGGAAACAATCGTGCAATGAAAAAATACTAAGTAGGATAGATAGAAAAAAGAAGGGTGTGCCAAAAGGAAGGGGCTGCACAAGAATAGGGGACATTAGCAAAGTTAAGTAGCCAAAGTGCAATAGTCGTAGGGCTACAATTTAGTCAAATCAACAATAAATATGGGTAGCTAAAAGCAATTACTCGATGGGTGTTGGTGAAGCGACGTGCATTTATGGATGATCCAATCATTGGGTTGGCAAAATCAACGACGGATTTGGGTAATTAATGCAGGATTTAGTCATGATCACCACGGCTGATTTAGTAATGATGAATGGTGGATCGCCTAGATGATATATGAAGGGGTTCAATGCAGGTTGGAAGCACCATTGAGCTAAGTTGTAGTTGCAAAGCGTGATTCAGATAGGCCTTTCAAGAGTGTCAAGTGAATTGGGAGAGTTGTAGGGTGAAGGTGATAGTGCCTCACAACTGTGGGTAAGTGTTGTGGGATGCAGAGTAAGCCCAACACAGTTGAGATTTCTAGAGAATGAGACTCGACTATTCGATCAGTTTCCATAGTGGAAGAAGTCACCAGCATGCAGATTGGGTCATCTTGCATCCCGACGAAGAAATGAGGGGTGAAGCAGCAACGCTCACCAGTGCCAACCAAGAGGAAGACAAGGACATCAACGAGGGAACAGGAAGATGTGGCTGCCCAGATGGGGCCATCCAGCTCTGGACCTGTAGACTCTATTGTCTACACTAGGGTCTCTATCAAGGACATTCCTATTTATATTGCTCCCACCCAACCTTGTGCGAAGCCTCAACGATTGACCAAAAACCAGAAATATCAACCGAAGATGCCACTGCTACTGCAAAGGATGGTGTGCACTATCGACATCATCCCTGTGTTGATGAAAATGCAGTATGAGGACCATGACATGTTACTAATGAGGGATGCAGCAAATGATCCCTACGAGTCCCTGCCTTCAGTCACAGCTGGACCAATCGTCCGTATTCTACAACCATGAGCACAAGGCATGGATAAATCTGGGTTGCTGGGGCTCATTAACATGCCACATTTTGGGCGGTTGAATGAAGTGAATGCGTGTGTAAAGCAAATTTTGGCTTGATTTCATGGAGGAACACTTTGGTTGGACACACCCATTGAAGTTACAGTGGACCTGATCTCAGAGATCACGAGGTTTCCAAAGGATGGGATAGACCCATCACAATATTTCAAAGGACAAGATAATGACAAGTAGCTGGATGCACGGTTAAAGGATAGGTATGATTTGCTACGTGATGGCAGAGCATATCGCATTGACAGCATTAATGATAGAATGGTGTGGATCGTTGCAGGTATTTTGGCTAGTAAGATTGTCAGTAAGAATCGCCCTATTTAGTGCACTTTGGGGGTGATTGCATGTGCATAGAAATGTGCCAAGGTATTCCAGATGAATGGGTCCCTCTTTTTGTTGAATCAGTTGACTAAGGATGCAGTCAGAGTCCAGGCCGGGGAGAGGCCCTTCACTTATAGTTGGTTATTGATCTTAATTGCCTTGGTGGCTTGGATGGAGCCAAAATACTACCAACACATGAATGTGGAAGCTATTAAAGTGTGCAAAGGCACACAGTATCAAAATTTGTCATGGGTAGAAGAGACTAGTCGGCAAGTGGATTGTGCAATCAACTTTTGGGTTTACGAGGAGTTCTTACAAGCAGCAGTAGTCAAAATTCCATAGTCATCAGATCCAGCAGTAGTAAATTATCAGCGGATTATGCAGCTCACCATCGTGTCACATACTATTAAGGTCCAGACTTGTTGTGACCCTAACAAGCAATGGCTCCCAATGGATTATAAGGTGACAGATGAAGACTTGGATGCAACAATTCAGGATTGGCTCGCAGAATGGTGTGAACCAGTAACTGCGAAGTAAGTATCGATGGGACCTCCCACAGACGCAACTGAGGATCTGGTTAGAGGAGCTGACCATTAGAGTCACCATGACTCCAATGCCAAATCCTCCATAGAAACCCCCGTTGATGTTGAGGTGCAACGTATCTTTAAGGAGATAAGGATGAAGCAGAAAATGGAACAGGATGCCAACAGCAATACCAAATACACATTGGAAGCACAATTACAAAGGCTTATTAAGGCCCATGGGGACTTCACTTAGTGAACATATCACATAGCATGTGGGATCATGGGATATTAAAGAATACCCTTAATTTCCAAAGATATTGACCCAAACTCTTTTTGTTGAAATCCCCTCCCAATACATAAAACCTCCTCTCCACCCCTTTTTATACCTTAATGCTTATAAACTACCCTACCCACCCCCACCTTAAACCCCTCATCCCCCGCAATACCTACAATATATTGGTTCAATTTTTTATAATTTTAAAAACCGCAATATGAACTAATGTGATAGGATATTGGTCAACAAGTGAAGCCCCCATGTTAAGGCCGTCATGAACTCATCTGATGTTGCCTCAAAAGAAATGTGGAGGTCTGCTCAGGAAGGTTTTTCTGAGGTATGCACCAAGTTATATTCTATATATAATGTTTTAGAAAGAAGAGGACCAGAAAGTGAAGTTGTGTAGGATTTCGTGTCAATTAGCACTGAACCGTGGGCCAGGAACATTTAGGTTCCCCCGACTGCAGTCAATGCTAGATGAGAGAATGTCAACTCCTCACTACAGCAGCTGCAGAGCACTGCGCTGGACATCAACAAGCTATTGACTCAGATGCTAGTACACATGCAATAGGTCTCCAACCAAGAGTTGGCAGATAGACAAAAGGAGCTCAGCAACCAGTTCTTATGGTTGCATACTGAAGAAGAAGCAATGAAGAAGGAACTTGAGGAATTGTGATGGTTAAGGGATCAGTTGACAAGAGAAAAAATGTAGGAGATCGCAGCATTGAAGACAATGCAGGAGGAACTGAAGAGGAAGACTGCTACAAAAATTCTTGAATTGAAAAAGGAAACTGACCGCCTCCTTATTGAGAAGACGCAGTTTTTCACCAGTCAGGGGCAGGTAGAAGAGGCCATTACAAATACCTACTAGTACATCCACGAAAGCATAGCCGAGTTGGACACAGTCACCAAGGCCAAGCGAATGGAAGAAGTCATCGCGCAACTCTAATTGGACAACAGCCCATTAAATGCTATGGTTTACCCAAACACAACACGAGAGCAGGTTACAGAAAGGAAGAGTGCCATTGAATAAATTGCGGCACAGTTTGATTAAATGGAGCAAGATGCAAAGAAGGTCACGGAGGAAACGACACAATTTTGGGGTAGTGTCATTCAAGATGAGCAGCTAGATTGACTCACCAAGTAGTTGCAGGAAGCCAAGACCCAGTTGGAAACATTGAAGATGACTTTAAGCACAATGCCACCAAATGTGTCAATCACACGATCTACAGAATTAAAGAAGCTCCAGCAGCGAGTTGCAAAGGCAGAGGAGCGACAGCGAAAATGCAGTGACCACCTCGACGAGTTCCAAGAGATTGGAGCACAACTGTTGGGAAAAGTAGTAGCTACACTCCAGGATTTGCAAGATAGAAAGAAATATCTTAATGCCAATATGGTGGAGCACCCGTTGAAGCAAGATCAACTTACATGTCAAGATGTTGCTGAGAAATTCAAAGCTCAAGTCACATAAATTTCTTAGCAATACAAAGACTTCAAGATTAAAATCAATGAGTACACTAAGTCTACCTGGCGTGGCTCGAGGATGAGCCACAAGACTACGTTGGGGACCTGTTGGAAAGGGGTTGGGGTAAATTGCGCAAGCTCAGAAGACATCGCGCAAGACGAAGATAGCGTGATAGGAAGAAGATAGACTACTTTTGATTATTTTGTGTCACCTTTTGTACTTGTTGAACATTTTTTGTGGATATTGGCCATTATTCAGTTAAATCAGTTAGGAGTTAGTTAGAAGTGGACCATGAATGTAAAGACGCAATCATATATATAGAAACAAGAATTGTGAATGAAGATATACATAGATCAATAGATGATTGTGATAGAGATCAAGTTGATCATAGACTATTTTTTGGGTATGTTTTTGCTCTAAATGAAGAGATAAATTATTATCTATTTTGATCTGTGGTTGTGCAGAAGTAATATGATAAGATGGATGTTGACCTAAATCACTGTTATCTTCTGTTTTTTTGCCTTTTCGTTCCTACAAAATTGATGATACATGCTACGTGACTCTAAAATATGAATCTATGATGCGACGTTTACTGTTTATGAATGTTTTTATCTTTTAGATCTATTCCACACTAGTAGATATGTTACAATTATGAATGATTAATGTGCAATGGTGAATTATTCTGTTGGAGAATTTTATATGTTCTGGTTGTTGATTTGATGAACCATTGATTCCCTAGCCCTCTTCTATACTGTGGAAACTTGGTCCCGTCATCCCTCCCTTGAACATCTTGGGTGAGACCTCATCCGCTCTGCAGGTGTTGCTAGATAGGGTAAAACCTGTCTGGGCCGATGCTCAGGGAGATCGCGGTGAGTCGAGTGTCGACACAATGGGACCCCTATCGACTCGGTTTTGTTGGTTGAGGGTTGAGCCAACATATATATATATATATATATATATATATATAACAAGTTATTTAAAAAAAAAAGCAACCGAGGCTCCAATTAATGCATGTAAGATGTGTTAGGGGAGCATGGCTATTACTACTCCAAGATAAAGCTTTTGTAGTTCCTTCTTGTTCTCGAGGAATAGGTCATCGAGAGGATTCAATGAGGAATTCAATAAGGCACAACCTTGTGTGTGATATAAGAGGAATTGGTGGGAAGGAAGGTCTCTCCTGGAAACCTCCAAATATATGAAGAAGAAGTTATATATTTGAATCCATTCCACAATTTGAATGTTATTCCTCATCCCACAAAAATAAAATAACCCCCAATTTTTATATTACTATGTCAAATTAAAAGCCCCCCTTGACCCCTTAATCCGGGGCAATATATTTTTTAGGCTTTTAGGAGTTTTCAAACGCCCAATATGAATGGACGTGATATAAGATTGCCTCACTAATGAAACCCTCGTGCTAAATCCTTATAGTTATCCATTTATGGTATAGTATAAACATTAAACTAATTAATATAAACAAAAAAACAAATACTATTTAATAAACAAAAAACAAAAACTCATATGAAAAAAACAAAAAACAAAAACTTATATGAAGTTTAAAACTTTAGTAAATTATAGAATTATAAATAATTAAATAGTGAATTCTTAACTTAATCTTATTTAAATATTAGTTAAGATGCATTTAAGTATAACAAGATATGACGACCATGAAATGTATCTTGGATGTACACTTGTTAGATGGGTTAATCTTGTTAATCCTCTCAAGGAAGTCCAAAATCTAATATACTAGGACACCCACATAGTTTGTGGTTGGATCACGTCGATAGGGATCAAATAGTTGAGAGATGATTATGGAATGGAAGACAGTTTGGGAATATTGTTTTATTCCTCATATTCTTCTAGTTTAACAGGTTCAACTGTGAGTTATCCATGCCTAGCTACATGTTATCACCGACATTCTCCATGTTATCCATTTATGAATTATTAGCTATTTTTTATATTATTTTTATTTTATCTCACATTCTTATATTTATCCGCCATGAATTGTTGGTTTTTTATTCATCAACTAGGAGTTATCCATGCAATCCTACCAGTTATCCATTCAGCAGCTAGCTCCTAGTTATTTTTTTATATTACTTTGTTATAATTGTTTATTTCGAATTTTGAATGACTTCCATAGAATCAATGTCGACAAGTACATTTGTCTCATCCTCGTTTATATATAAAGAAAAGCATATGTTATAGTCTACTCCAAATCTCAAATAAAAATGTCTATCGACGTAACTAGCACAACCACAAGTAAAGTGGTTGGTAAACGTGGATAGGCACACAACCACTTAATTTTATGGAGATGATTGATTCTTAAACAAAAGCTAAAATATATAGTTTTTTATTAAAATAATGTTAGTTTATTATTTATCCATTATTCCTATCAAATCGTTATATCCTTATAATTAATATAAACATAAAACAAATACTATGTCATAAATAAATAAACAAAAATTAATATAAAAAAACAAAAAAACAAATGGGTACACTTCACTTAACGTGGTTGATCTGCTCCAAAAATGATAAAATATGATATATTAACCCTGTCAACTTAATAAATATCTACCAACCACTCAACCTCTTTAAAAAGCAATACATCGCGACTAACACATAAACAAAACAAGTGGAATAAGCAACAAAGTTGCTTAGTACTTGCCTCCTAAGAAGAGATTGAAAATATATAGCAATAGGATAATTTCGCTATAAAAATATATGATAAAACAAATATAATTACAATTTGAAAGAAATTAAAACAAAAATGAATTAAACAATGAATCACACATAGTATAGACATTTAATAAAAGAGGAAAATATTGTAATCATAAACATGGTTTCTTTATGTATTAGAAAAATGTAAGTTTTGTACGAGTAAGAGGGAGGAACAAGGATCCATAAATAGAAGAGTGAATGGTATTAGAATTAAAGTCACATAGAGTTTGCAAAGAGAGGTCATAATCTTAGCACAACCCTTTGCTAAGCTTCTGAGGTCACATAGAATTGAAGTCACAATACCTTAAAGAAGAGACAAATTAAGGGCATAAGTCTTGATAGTCTTCTATGCCATTTATGGTCCATTCATAGGGTCTTAATAGTTTATTCTACAAGTTAGGGACACAAGTTTTCATAGTTTCTTTTACAATTCATGCTGGACCATATATAGGATCCCAAAACTCCATAATTTTTTTAAATATGTAATATTCGTTTTATAATTAGGATAAGTTTATGTCTTTTAACCATTGGTAGTCTGCACTACACAGTGCACTACTGTGTAGTGCAGAATCTCCCTTGTACATGTTTTTTAATCTCAAGGCTATAGAATCTCCCGCGTACATGTTTTTTAAGCTCAGGTGAAAGTCATGGTCAGTCACTGACAGTACTACCATAAAAGCCTCATGAACATTAAAGCTCTGTGTATAGTGTAGTGTGAAA
>LPNX010130529.1:93815-190796 GCA_001517045.1 Pseudotsuga menziesii
AATCTTATCAGGAAACAAGATGGGCTCACATGTGGAAGCTATAGGAACATGCTATTTAACTTTAAGTAGTGGCTTTGTTTTAGAATTGGAAAAGATCTTTTATGTTCCAAGATTTTCTAGAAACTTGATTTCAGTTTCAAGACTTGTACCTTTTGGATATTCCTTTAACTTTTCAGAAACATCCGTCAATTTATTTTATAACTCTGATTATGTTGGGAATGGTATTTTGTCTGATGGTATTTACCGCATTAATTTACAAAACAATGTCACTTATGATTCAATGCATGTTCACAATGGCACTAAAATATGTGTTATTAATGAAGATTCCTCTAAATTATGGCACCGGAGGTTAGGTCATATCTCCATAGAAAGAATTAAAAGAATGGTAAATGAAGGAGTACTTAATACTCTGGATTTCACTGATTTTGAGACTTGTGTGGATTGCATAAAAGGAAATCAAACCAACAAGTCAAAGAAAGGTGCCAATAGGAGTTCGGACATATTAGAGATCATACATACTGATATATGTAGTCCAGAGATGGAATTACATGGTCAGAGATACTTCATCTCTTTTATAAATGATTACTCATGATATATGTATCTCTACATGCTTCATAAAAAGAATGAAGCATTAGATGCCTTTAAGATATTTAAGGCTGAAGTAGAGAAACAACGTGGCAAGCAAATTAAGATCATGAGATCAGATAGAGGTGGAGAATATTATGGTAGATACACAGAAGATGGACAAGCACCTGGGCCATTCGCAAAATTTCTTCAAGAGCATGGGATTGTTGCCCAATACACCATGCCTAATTCACCCGACCAGAATGGTGTAGCAGAATGAAGAAACCAAACTTTATTGGACATGGTGCGGAGTATGCTTAGTAGCTCCAATCTTCCTAAATCCTTGTGGACTGAAGCACTTAAGACGGCAGTGTATATATTAAATCGAGTTCCAACCAAGTCCATTCCTAAAACGCCATTTGAATTATGGAAAGGTTGGAAACCAAGTTTGCGACATATGCGCGTTTGGGGATGCCCGTCTGAAGTGAGAATATATAATCCACAAGAAAAGAAGCTGGACCCAAGGACCATTAGTGGGTATTTCATTGGATATTCTGAAAGGTCTAAAGGTTACATATTTTATTGTCCATCTCATGGCACTAGGATTGTGGAATCAAGAAATGCAAAATTTCTTGAAAATGACTTGATCAGTGGGAGCGATCTAACTAGGAACATAGTTTCCGAGAAGGATCATTCAGAATCTCAACCTTCCACCTCAAGTGATAGATTGGTTATTGTTCACAACACCCCTCAAGTACAAACTGGTGTTGAACAACCAATTGTTGAAGTTCCACAAGCTGCTGATGGCATTCTAGTAGATCAGGTAGTTCAAGAGTTTCCAAGAACTTTTGAACAATGAGTTGAACCACATACTTCTCAAGAAGATAGTGATACAACATTAAGAAGATATACTAGACCAAGGAGATCAGCAATTCCTGATGATTATGTTGTGTATCTACAAGAATCTGACTTTAACATTGGAGCCGAAAATGATCCCGAGTCCTTTTCACAAGCCATGAATTGCAAAGAATCAGAATTATGGTACGATGCCATGAAGGAAGAGATGAATTCTATAAAGAGTAACGAAGTCTGGGATGTTGTTGAGTTTCCTAATGGTGCAAAATCCATTGGATGTAAATGGGTCTTTAAGACAAAGAAAGACTCATTAGGCAACATTGAGAGATACAAGGCTAGACTTGTTGCTAAAGGATTCACTCATAAAGAAGGAATCGACTACACAGAGACTTTCTCTCCTGTATCTACGAAAGATTCCTTACACGTTATCATGGCATTAGTAGCCCATTTCAACTTGGAGTTGCATCAAATGGATGTGAAAACAGCTTTTCTAAATGGACATCTAGAGGAGGAGGTTTACATGAAACAACCTGAAGGATTCCCCTCTAGTGATGGTGAGCAATTGGTTTGCAAGCTCAACAAATCCTTATACGGTTTAAAACAAGCATCCCGCCAATGGTATTTGAAATTCCATAATGTAATTTCTTCTTTTGGTTTTGAAGAAAACATTATGGATCAATGTATATACCTGAAAGTTAGTGAGAGTAAAATTTGCTTACTTGTTTTATATGTGGATGATATTTTGCTAGCAACCAATGATAAGGGTATGCTGCATGAAGTGAAACAATTTCTCTCTAAAAATTTCGATATGAAGGATATGGGTGAGGCATCTTATGTCATTAGCATTAATATCCATAGAGACAGATTTTGAGGCCTCTTGGGTCTGTCTCGGGAAACCTATATTAATAAAATTTTAGAGAGATTTCGGATGAAGGATTGTTCACCAAGTATAGCTCCCATTGTGAAGGGTGATAGGTTCAATTTGAACCAATGCCCGAAGAATGACCTTTAAAGGGAACAAATGAAGAACATTCCATATGCTTTTGTTGTCGGAAGCCTAATGTATGCTCAGGTCTGCACAAGACCTGACATTGCATTTGTTGTGGGAATGTTGGGACGATATCAGAGTAATCCAAGTATAGACCACTGGAGAGCTGCAAAGAAAGTAATGAGGTATCTTCAAGGAACTAAAGACTACATGCTTATGTATAGACGGACAGACAATTTGGAATTAATTGGCTACTCAGATTCTGACTTTGTTGGATGTGTTGATTCACGCAAATCAACATCGGGATACATTTTTATGATGTCCGGTGGAGTTGTATCATGGAGGAGTGCCAAGCAGACCTTGATTGCCACTTCCACTATGGAAGCTGAGTTCATCTCCTGTTTTGAGGCTACTTTACATGGTGTATGGCTTAATAGTTTCATTTATGGGCTTAGAATTATGGATTCTATCTCTAAGCCATTGAGAATGTATTGCGACAATTCAGCTGCTGTTTTTATGGCTAAAAACAACAAAAGTGGGAGTCGAAATAAACACATCGACATTAAGTATTTAGCCATAAGGGAACGTGTTAAAGAAAAGAAAGTGGTCATTGAGCACGTCAACACTGAGTTGATGATCGCTGATCCTTTGACTAAGGGCATGCCACCGTTTAAATTCAAGGATCATGTAATGAATATGGGACTTGGTTCCATTATGTAGTTTCTCATTGTATGGAAAATGTTATTTTTAATGAAATTCTTAATTACTGTGATGTTTTTTCTCATACTTATGTGCACCTTAATTTAATTTGAGAAAATTCATCTATGAGGACCAAGAATAAACATAAGGTTTATTCATTAAGAAATTGTTGCCACATAAATTAAAATAGCAATAAATACATAGTAATACATGGAAGGTAATACTTGTCATAAGAGGACTTATCGCCATGATTCTTGTATCTATTACTTAATACAGATTGTCAATAGGTTTTAAGATGAGACATTAAATTTGGAAGTATGGACCAAGCGGGATAATGTAAGCTCCCACATCCACATCCCGCATTCCACGGCTCCTCAAAACTACTGCCGGTTCATTCGGTTATCAACCACACTCGAACTGATTTCTAGTTTGGAGACTGTTTTCTTGCTAGGAGCTTTTGGAGTGGTCCGTTACTCCATCTAGGGTTCTCTACCTAGATTTGTGGAACAGTTGACACATAGCCAATAGAATCTTGATGGAAGCTTGGCTATTAAACCCCTATTTGGTCCCCAAGCTCACCAACTCAATCCCCTTCAGTCTTACACCATCAAGAAAGAGTAAGCAGAGCTTGGAAGTACCGTACAAGAAGCTAAACTTGTGTGGAACAGGGAAATATTCTACAGCAAGTCAAGTAGCATCAATGGATGGAGGTATGATCTATTCGGTATTCCTATTTCAATTCTGTTTCAGAGTTTTATTCCGCATTTTTCATAATCGGAAATTTAGCTAACAGTCCTGTCATCATCTGTGCTACCATTTTTTATATTTTGTTCTCTCTTCCATTGTCAGTGCTAATCTTGGATCTTCCCTCTCATTTTAGTGGCAATGCAGAGTCATGCTTGCAATTATCTGTCGAGTGTCATATGTTGTTTTGTCGAGCTGTCAAACATCATGACCTCTCTTCCTGGTGGTGTAACGGCTCTCTGTCTTGTCGATGCTTTCATTTTCCTCACAGTCGCATGGTATCCAATCGCTTCTTTCTCTGTATGCGTTTTACTATCCATTGGCCTACCATCATTGCATTTTTTATTATTTTTAACAGCTTCTTCCATCTCTAATGTACACTAGCACTGTTTGAATGGATTGCATGTGAATTAGTTCAGTGTAGTGTTCTACGCCCTCTATTGGCCACCAGCAGCTACATTTTATTATTATTATTATTGTTTTACGCGTAAAATGCATGGATTGTGTTTATTGATTTCCCCAACATCTCTCACTCCTGCTACACTGAATTTACTCTATGCATGGTGCATTTTTAGGCTATTGTTGATTTCATTTTCTGCTGCCAGATTACCCCTTTCCAACTATTTAAGAATCTCTTTGTGGAGATGTTGTCTCCTCGATCATGGCTTTGCGTGTCATTTTCTCTCTCCTTAGGTGAATGTATATTAACTTTAATGCAAACACAATTTCCTCCTTGGATTATGGAAAACCCAACCCATGTCTCGATACTAGCATAACCATATTATGCTCATGAACCTTTTTTAACCAAAAACCTTGTTTTTTACCCTAGTATGTAAATATGTAAATATTGATGAAATGGATAGAAGTCAGATATAAATGGTCTAGCATGACTAGATAATGTAATTATCTACATTTTCACTTTTTAATATAAAATCCATGGCTACTACAAACTAAAGGACGAAGAAGAGATGGGGGACTATAATTCCATAAGAGGAAGAACTATGAGAAAGGGGTTAAACGTGAGATGACCCACTCTGGTATCATTTGTCCATGATTGAGCTATCAGGCGTTGTCATATCTGAACCACCATCACCCGTACTATAGGTTGGACCCATATCGAGAACGACTTAGTTACCTAGAGTCTGTTGGTTGTAGAGCCTGATCTTCTAGATCCAGAGATATTATTCAGTTGTGTTTGTACCCCAGTTTTACTGTACACTCATTCTCCATGCCTTGAAATTCTTTTTGGGATGTGTGTTGGCCAACAGTTTTGCAGACCCATGGTATTGGGTTAACCGTAGTATTTTCCCATGGTATTTCCCCTATAAAAGAAAGCATTGTAACACGACTGTGTATGGTATTATTTTGTATTGTAAACAATCTATGTGATTGTGTGGGAGAGACTGTGAGAGCGTGAAGAGGAAGTGCAGCAGTTTTGCTGCAGGTTGTATCCCTTCATCTTTCTAAACTGTAATAAAAGGACTGACAATTTCTTTGTGGACGTAGCCCATTTTTTGGGTGAACCACGTTATATCTGTGTCTCTCTGTAATGTTTTAATGTGTTTTGCATCTTATTTAATGATTTAACTGTATATGTGTTATTGCTCTGCGGTCCTGTTTTCTAATAGAGCCCCGATGCAAAGAGTTCCTAGTCCTCCTATGCGGGAGCCCTGGAAGGGAATTGAGGTAACAAATCCAAGGGACTATTATCTCATAGAAGGGATCCCAATTCTTTGTGTTGTGCAAGATGATGAGGGGGAGTGCTAGCAGATTGGGATAGATGTACCAGGAAAACTTTGTTAAATGTACAACATCAGGAGTCGTTCTCCATGAGATTTGTGTTGTATCAAGTTTGGAACTTATGGTGAATTATGTTCTATTCACGAGAAATGCATGCACTGTCATCTTCTCTTGTATTAATATCAGGATCTTATGTTGTATCAAGATCGGAACCTTGTGATGTATCAAGGTCGGAAACTCGTGTTGTATCAAGCCCATAACTTATCTTGTATTAAGTTCAGTAGTCTTTTGTTGTATCAACACCAAATGACTTGTGTTGTATCAAGTCAAGAGGATACATTATGCAATGTATGGCTAGTCATGGCACTAGGTGCTATAAGTCTCTTTTAGGGATTAGCTACCCCTAGAGTTATTTACTTTAGCTTATGACTATATGACCCAGGGTAATACATATGATCATAGGTAAGGAACAATTATTCTAAGTATAATATGATATGATAGATGAATACTTTAGTTATAGCATCAGTTGAACTATTAATGAACAACATTCAATTAAGTAAAGAAGACCTAAGTGTTCATTAATCAACAAGATTCAGTTAATAATGATTAACTATGAGATTAAAGAAATATGGAATAGTTAACTAAAGTGTTTACACTTTAGTTAGACTAAGAGAAGACACTTAACTTTAATCAAAGGATGACACTTCAGTTAAGAAAGTGTGTTGAATGTGACACTTGAGTTATTGCACTATGACACTTATGTTATCATGTTAACTAAGTGATCAGTATTCAGTTAGAGATTGAGTTCACTCCAACGTTAGATAACTATCTGTTAATATCCATGATTGAAGCTATGGTGCATTACTTGTGCATGATGAAGATTCAATGCATGGATTGATTATTCCAAAAAGGAAATCAAAATTGTAATGTATGAGTGGATAATTAGCATGAAACCATCACTAAGTTTTGCATGGAAGTCATTATGACTTGTTATTAATATGCTAGGCATATGGCAAGTTCATAATTGTTGTAACAATGGATCTCTCCTCTCTATTGCTTCGTATTCTCTCTTATCGGGAAATCTGCTTATGTTGTAAAATTTATTCTCTACAATCTATCTATTATACTCTGAATAATTGTTGGGGTTTTTCATCCTCTCTATTATAAGGATTTTCCCCATGGTACATGTTGTTTTGTGGATGAATTATTGTGTGTGATTGAATTGTTAATTGTTGCAGGACCTCAGCACATCATTGATAAAAATTATAAAGTTCAAGAATCTACATTATTGCTCAAAACATTGACATGGTATTAGAGCAAGGGCATGAAGGAGATTAGTTTTTCCCACACAAACTAAAGCCTACGTGATCTTGAGGAGTTGAGCAAGAGTTGGAGCCATGGCATCGATCTTCATCCAACTGGAAGACTGACTTGAAGGTACTTCCAAAATCAACACATGGAAGGAAAGAGTGTTAAGCATTCTTGAGCACGACCTAGATGAACACGTGACCTCAGTGAGTGGGGAAACTTTGTCCAATGAAGGGTGAAGTAAAGAGCAAGTCAATATGCACCATTCTCGTCACTTTTCAAGAGACAAATTTCGTGGAGCATTTCTAATTAATATGTGAGGAATCGTACAAAACCATTGAAAACCCACTTCCCAAATGAGCCGATATAGCATATTTTGAGTGAATTTAAAAAAATTGCAACTATTTGATAGATACGATCAGGTATTTCAAGATCAAATTTACAGGATTCATGTTATGCCCATCTTTCCAAAACTAGATGAATTGGTTGAACAATCCAAGGATTTGTGGTTTTGATATTATCCTTATTCAATGAATTTTTTTGTATAATGAGAGCCTCATAGAGTTGATAACTCATCTGAATAAGAGGATGATCATTGGAAGAAAGTTTTCCTGAAGGAGAGCATTCACTCCAAGTTGCATGGGATCCAGTTTCTCCATGCAGATATTCGCTACCTCCTACATGCACTCAAATTTGTAAATAGATCAAGACTGATGGACCTTAGTAATCTCCGCAAGGAAGTAGAGATCAATAGGGAGCACACAAAAATATAAAAGTTAAGTACTTGCATTTTGTATTATATGCTATTTAGATGTATATGCTTTTGAATGTTTTCATTACATTCATGTAAATATTCATATTCTTGGGAATAGGAATTGTGATCATATATGTTGATTGTCTTTCCTTTATTAGCAAATAACAAAATTTCATAAGATATGAATATAAACCATGCATGATTGTTTCATAAGATATGAATATAGAGCTGCACGATTGTTTCATAAGATATGAATGTTGGAATGCATGATTGTTCATAAAGATATGATTATAGAGTTGCATGATTACTGTTGAGATATGAGTGTTTGGTTGCATGATTATTTGATTATCATATGCTTTTATAAAATCAGATTTTGTTTCATTACAATCTGTATTTATGGGATCATGAGTGATGTTATGGTCTAAACTTCATTAAAATCATATGTTACACTATTTATATTTATTGGTAAACAGGAAAACTCATGTTATGTTTAAATTAAGAAGAATCAGGGATTGCATAAATCTTCATGAGATCTAAATATAAGTCTAATATAGAACTACAAAACATTACATGAAATATGGACGAGGTTATGTCGAAAGGTTGATTTAATGTGTACATAACTATATATACATTGAAGTATTCATGTGATTAAAATTCATGAGATATGGTTATAATGAAACATTAATTAAAATGGTTTGCATGTTAGTGTGTGTTGTTTTTCATTTTATTGAAATGACTGGATTATGCAAGGTTGTTAATAACTTGATTGAATTTGGCTTGTAGGGAAAAACTATATGCCTTGACCTACAAGTAAAAATGACATGTATTAAATGAAAAGTAATTTTGATTGTTGATCCTAAAAGAGAGAAGGATGTTGTGAAGCAAGAATCTTCTGGTAGAAGATCGGGAGGTTCCTATGTCTTAGGAAGAAGTTAGAATATAATCCCTAATCCTATCCTGAGAGATGTAAAGACTCTTGAAGAGAATTGAATTATCTTATTAACATTCATGTGTCAAGAAGAGATTCAGATATAGATGAGCATGAAGTCTCTGTGATGGACGACCCAAATTATGATTCTCACCTTCTTATGGTGAGAGGGAGTAGCTAGATTCGCTAGCTCGTAAAGAACCAGTAAAACTGGTTGATGTATCTTATGTTAAGAGGAGACATGCATGATGTTCATATTCAAAAATAAGTTGAGAACTGTATTCAAGAATATTATTATAATATTTCTTACAATTAGTGGTGTGGCAGTCACTAGACAAATATTTTCCTTAGTTAAGGAAAATGTGCAGTAAAAGAGGTTGAAAAGTTTCATGATTATGGACTATAAATACTTGGCCACACATATGAAGATAAATATGAAATTTTATAATTATTATTTCATATTTGGAGGATCTCAAGTCAGCTGATATGTATTTGGTTAGTCACATATCCCATGATTGATTATGTGCTTTGCAGTCTATACATAGACATGTACAACAAAGCATGTCTGTTGTGGTACCTACTTGGTACAAGTGTATGTGGAATCAGGTATGTCTTGATCAGTGAAATAGAGCTTCAAAGATATATTAAATCTAACTAGTATAGTGATAAAGGAAATATCACATATGTTTCTCTAGATAAATAATGTTGTAAATCAGTAAAGCTTTATGAGGTTCCTAGTCAGTTATATTTGAGACATGGTACATATCCACAATTGAATAGCATTTCCAACATTCTTACTAAGTCTCTTTCTAGGACAATCTTGGTATAACATAGAAAAAATCCTCCAGTTGAAAAGGGGTTATTGATGTGTCTTCACAGGTGACATCAAATAAAATCCCCACCAATTAGTCATGGTACATGACTCAGGAAGCCAGGGGCTATGATACCTTATGGAGAGAATCCACATGCGCATAGACATGGTCAAAGTATCAGAGACTATTGATACTCAAGAAGATTTATAGTATGGACTGTCAAAGAATAGTTAAACCCCTCGGAGAGGTAGTTGGGGTGTTGCAGTATAAAGAGAAGAATCACTGAGAAAGTGACTAGGACTTGAAGAACCTCACAGAGAATGGAAATCTCACACAGAACTTCTCCATATAGCAGAAGATTCAAGAAGTCAAAAATGTTGAAGATTGAAAGAAAGGATGAGACTTTCTTTGTGCATGATAGTACACATTTGATGTATAATGTTGTATATGATGGATTTAAAATCCATGTTTTCCTTTTTTTTTAAACTATATTCTAGATCGGATCCAGATGAAGTTACTATGTGTAAGTAGCTCATTGGTCTTTGAGCAGACGTGTTGTATTTTATGCTTACTGCTAAGAATATGTTTGAGTACCTTGGAGGTACATTAGAATAGGTTATTTATTGTATTTTGATGCATTGCATACCTATAATTTATATGATTGTACTATCCAACTATTGTTTTAGCCGGAGATAAGGCATTTAAATTGTGGCTAGTACTACAAAAGCTAAATGTATTGCAGCTAGTACTATAGAAGCAAGTCGTATGTCAGAGAGTACTATAGAATCAAATGTGTTTTTCATATACTACTATATGCTGAGGAATAGTGTAGCTTGGGAAGCTACCTACTAGTGTGAAATACTTGAGCCTACAATTATTAGGTGTTAATAGTCAATCTTTCTGAAAAACCCTATGTGTGTTATGATAAAACACATTGAGATGAAGTTTTACTTCATCGGAGTCATGGTCATGTAAACTGAAATTTTAGTACATAGCTACTGATGAGAAGATTGAAAATTTGTGCACAAGTCATTTTCAGTGACGAAGTTGAGTTACTTCTGATGTAAGCTTGGTATGGCTGGAAATTCGAGGTAAAGCAGATAATGCCTCCCTCGCTAAGAGGGACTGTTAAATGTACAACATTAAGATTCAGTATCCATGATACTTGTGTTGTATCAAGTCAGGAACATATGTTGTATTAAGTTTTATTCATAAGAGATTCTTGTATTTCTATCTTATGTTGTATTAAGATAAGTAACTTATGTTGTATCAAGATTAGAACCTTGTGTTATATCAAGGTCAGAGATTTGTATTGTATCAAGCCTAAAAATTATGTTGTATTAAGTTCACGAGTATTGAGTTGTTTCAAGACTGGTCTTGTGTTGTATCAAGACCATATGACTTGTGTTGTATCAAGTCATGAGCATATACTATGTGACGTATGGATAGTCATGATCACTAGGTGCTACAAATATCCTTTAGGGATTAGCTACCCCTAGAGTGATTTACTTTAGCATATGAATATATGACTTGGGATAATACATATTATCATAGGTAATGAAAAATTTGTCTGATTATAATATGATATGATAGATGATTAAACATAGACTATGTAGTAGGAGAAGGAGATAAGCAATAAAGAGATTATTGAAGAAAGAGAATTCGAAGTGAACCCAATTTATAAAGATTCACTTAAATATGAATGACTCAATCAGTTCTTTAGTTAAAGCATCAGTTGAAATATTAATGAACAACATTGAGTTAAGTAAAGAAGAGCTCAGTGTTCATCAATCAGCAAGATTTAGTTAATAATTATTAACTACGAGATTAAAGAAAGATAGAATAACAGAAAGAGATAAGAAATAAAGAGATTATGAGAGAAAGAGAATTCGTAGTGAACTCAAGTTATAAAGATTCATTTAAATATGAATGCATAAATAACTGATTTAGTTAAAGCATCAAATTAATGAACAACATTCAATTAAGTAAAGAAGATATCAGCGTTCACCAATCAACAAGATTCAGTTAATAATGATTAACTATGAGATTAAAGAAATATGGAATAGTTAACTAAAGTGTTTACACTTTAGTTGGACTAAGGGAAGACACTTAAGATAAGCAAAGGATGACACTTCAGATAAGAAAGTGTGTTGCATGCGACACAAATTACAAGAGTTATTGCACTATGAAACTTATGTTAGCCCGTCAACTAAGTGATCAGTATTCAGTTAGAGATTGAGTTCACTCCAATGTCAATTAACTATCATTTAATATCCATGATTGAAGGTATGGCACATTAATTTTGCATGATGAATATTCAATGCATGGATTGATTATTCCAAAAAGGCAATTCAAAATTGTGATGTGTGAATGGCTAATTATCATGCAACCATCACTAGGGTTTGCATGGTGGACATTATGACTTGTTATTAATATGATAGGAATATGGAAAGTTCATAACAGCTGTAACAACAGATCTCTCTTCTCTATTGCTCTATATTCTCTTTTATCAGGAAATATGCTTATGTTATAAAAGGCATTCTCTGCAATCTAACTAGTATAATCTAAATAATTGATGGGTTTTTTAATCCTCTATTATGAGGATTTTCCCCAGGGTACATCTTGTGTTGTGGATGAATTATTGTTTGTGATTGAATTGTTAATTGTTATAGGTCCTCGGCATATCATTAATAAAGGTTTTAAAGTTCAACAATCTCCATTATTGCCTGAAAAATTAACAAACTTGATAACTTCTTGTGGGATAGATGTTGTGGGATCATTTTATTTTACCAAAAAAATTGGTATAGAGGATAGGAATATACACCTCATGGGTTGTTGATGTTAGTCTATCTAATCATATGTCAGTTTGTCTACATTTGGAAGAGTTTTTTTTTAAAGTTTCGTATCTCTTTAAGTTTAATCACTCATGGGAATAATTAGATGAGTTTAATATGTTGATAAGAGATAAGTGGAAATCTCTTTATCAGGTTGTGGCTAACACTACAATGTATAAAATGTCATACAAAAGAGACCCCTTGAGAAACAACTAACAAGGAAAGTCATTGAAAAAGGAGAGGACTTCCACCAATTATGAAAATTGAATCCATGATACATCATGAATCCCAAAATATGAATAGATTTATTGATGCCAAACATCATGGGAAACTACTAAATCAATGACCAATGATGAATTGTCATCCATTGAGTGAAAAGTTTCCTTTCAATGATGTAAACAAGGCTAAGGGGATACAACTCTAGGTTAATGCCTTAGATTAAATGAGTCATCATCAATGAGACACAAACTTCCTATGAGAATTCAATCAAGAACTTATACATAAGCATGATTTCGAATACTTATTTCAATTATACGTGATGAGAACAAACTGACACCAAGGAATGTCCAACACATGATATCAAGGAAATTGCCTAATTCCCTACATAGGCTATATCCATGAAAAATGAGCACAACACAATAGTGACTTGGGAATATTTTAACACAAAGGGACCAATTATACAAATCTACAATGTAGGAGACATTAACAGATTCTCCATATCATTGGAATAGTAACCAATCAAAGGAGAAATTAACTCTAATATCAAGGCTTAAATCCTAAGGATGAAAACTAGAACCCAACTTGCTAAGACGTTCAAGACTAGAGATATTTTTAAGGATGACTTGACTTACTGCTACAAAATAATAGACATTAGAGATACACCCCCCCTCCCCCTGTCTCTCTTTTTATAATATTTGATTTTTAGTGTCTTTTTCATATTATAATTCCTAAAAAGTAATAAAATAATTATATAGACGTACATTGGAGAAGATTAGTTTCATATGGAGTGCAACTATATTACAAGAACATAGAACATGATGTGCTTCATCTTGATTACATGGTGTAGATAATTAGGAACTTTTGAGCCTAACAAAAAATTCAGCATGGAAACCAATAGACAACATGGTTCTAACTATGTTACCCATGAGTTGGTAAGTTCTAACATGAAAAGTATGTATTTTCTTAGGATAGTGAGATATTGTCGCAATTCCATGTGTTGTGATCCTGAGGTGTGAAAATAATGGTAGGGTTGATGCAAATCATGCATTATGGTGATGACCTTCCCTATATTCTATTTTAGACATAATCCTTTTAATCAGACCAACAATTGGAAAAAATGAACCTTCATTATTGTTTTCCTGTCCAAATTAGTCAAAAGCTAGGAAAAATGGAACTAGTATTTGTATTTTTGAAATATTTAACACTAAAGAGAAATTAAAAGCAACCTAATATACTAAGAATAAAATTAGTACATATATATTTTGCATAGACATGAAGGTTATACAAAATACATTTTCAGATAGAGCTCATTATTAGGCCTAGAAAGTTCCCCTTGAAATCTAGTTCATAAGCTCCCCTATTTAATACTCACTTCACAATGTAAGGCAGAAGCCACATTGACTTGAATTTACTAGGCCCTAGATCGTCATGTTTTTTGTTGTAGACAAGAACCATATATCCTTTAAATAATATAGGAGGATGGATAGTTTTATCATGCTGAGACTTCACATGTTTATTGTGTGATTTATTACCAGTAGATGTCTCTCTTATGTGCCCATCCAAATTTTCTAGATATATTATATGTTCTTTTAACTCGGTGGTATCTAGTAAAATATCGATATCTAACTTCAAAGATGACAACTCACACCA
Source organism: Pseudotsuga menziesii (assembly GCA_001517045.1). Lineage (NCBI taxonomy): Eukaryota > Viridiplantae > Streptophyta > Pinopsida > Pinales > Pinaceae > Pseudotsuga > Pseudotsuga menziesii. Next base: position 107,911 of record LPNX010130529.1, read on the forward strand.
TATAAGTAATGCAACCTCTACTTCATGCACAAGCTAGAAAGGAGAAAACATGTCAGAGCCTTAATGGTGGTTCAATATGCCCCCAAAGTTGTGTAAAGCATAATATGTCAATTGTTCCTATTCCTACTCATTATTTGAAGCATGTTCTTCAAGGAATTGTTAACTATCTCTACCTAACCATTAGGTTGATGGTAGAATGGTGAGGATAATTCTTGTAAAAAACAAATTTTCTCAGCCATATTTTTCATCATTTTGTTTGAAAAAGTGATGGACATTGTCAGTTTCCATCTCTCTAGGTATATCAAAACGAGTTATCATTTGATTAAACATGAAGTGTGTTGCACTTTTGTCGTCACATGTAAAGGTAGGAATGGCTTCGACCCACTTAGTGTAGTAATCAACAACCACACTAATGTATTTATGGCCTTTTTCTAACACTATATTACAAGTTGTGAAATCTATCCCCCACTTTTTGAAGGGGGAAATGGTGATAACTAGATAGAACGGAGTAGGATGTGAGTGCATTTTCTTTATAAAGGCCTAAGAGGGATGTAATTTCTTAACTACTTCAACAAAATATATGAAAATTGAGGTCCCAAAATAACATGCACACAAATGTTTTTGGGATATGGAATGATTGGATAGATGACCACCACGAGATCCAACATGGAAATCATTAAGCAATTTTTATTCCTCCTCATAAGTTAGACAATATATTAGTATAGTATCAATTCCTCGATGATAAATTTTGTCTCCAAGTATGACATAATTTCTTTTTTGGTGACATATTTTACATCTTTCTTCACGAGAAGATTGAGTAGGGACCTGATGGATTGTTGGTGGAAAGTATAAAAAATCAAGATGTTTTCATCAAGTAATGACTCATTTTCCACTATCCCTTCATGGTCTTAGTAAAGGTCTAACATTAGCTCAAAAAATATAAGGAATTATTAGATTTTACTAATGCAAAACCTAGATCAAATTCCTAAAGAATAATCCATTTATTATACTCGTAGTCAACAATCCGTCGAAACAAGATGTGTAGAAATGCGTTAATGTATGCAATGACAATCGTTCTTCCAAGGATAATGTATATTCAAATCATTTATACCACATGCATGGTATTTGATGCAGGTTTCTCAACATGACACTACCTTAGATTAGGACCTTCCATGTTCTCATGTAGGTACTAAATGGCATGTTACTAATGAGAATCGTCTTTTAGGACCAAGCCCATTATGACCGTTGACTAAAATGTTGCCAGATACAAGAGGAAATATTTTCTATAGTTTGGAGGACTTAGCAATGGGATCGAAATAAAACCCTTTTTTAATGAATCAAAATATTTATGAGAATTATCATCCCATATAAATGGGACCCTTTTCCTAAGTAAGAACGTGAAACCCTTTTTGATTTTAGCATAGTTAGAAATGAGTCTTCATAAGAAATAGAACTTCTCTTGAAGGATTTGTAACTTATGTAAGTTACATAGGGGACTCGGGAAATTGTATTATTTCATCAACCTTTAAAGGATATATCATTATCCCATCCTTTGAAACTATGAAACCTAGTAATCAACCAAAAACAAGATAGAAAATGCACTTATCAGGATTCAATCAAATACTATAGTAATGATATCTTTCAAATATATATGTAAGGTTCTTGGGGTAATCCACCATCTTCTCATACTTTCTTATTATTTCATCTAGATAGGCCTATACAATTTCCTTTATGTCATGAAATCATAAGACATATCACGTTGAAAAGGTGCTTTTTCATTATTTATACCAAACAACATCTTCCTATATGAAAAGATCTCCAAGGTACATACAAAAGCAGTTTTGTGCTAATCTTTAGGTTATATTTGTATCTTCTTGTATCATAAGGAGTCATCCATAAATGAGAAAATATCATTAGTAGTGCATTCATAGATTATTTGATCAATAAATGGAGTAGGATAGTTATCCTTAGGACATGCTAGATTCGGGTCCTAAAAATCAATGCAAACTCTAATGTTCCCCTATTTCTTATGAACTAGTACCAAATTGGACACCCAGTCGGTTACATGGACATGATAGATGAAGTTTTCTCAAAGAATGTTTTCCACTTCTTCCTTTACGGAAGTATCCTTCCTAGGGTTTATCGTTCTTAGCTTGTGTTGAATTGGTTTAACATTAGGATATGTTTTTATCTCATGTTTGACAATCAATGGGTCTATGCCTATCATTTATTCATAGTAATAAGAAAAATGTCTCTACACTCCTTAAACAATGCAATATATATTACTATATCTTCTGGTGAGAAAAATACACCAATAAAGACATCTTCGACAACACCTAAGGTCTTAGCTATATTTATGGGAATGGTTGGTGAGATTTTATCCATGTTCCCTTACACATACACTTGTGATGTAGTGAGACAGATCACATAACATTCCAATTACCCTAGTTTTGTGGTTCCATTTTCATCAATCCTTACTTTATTATTAGCAAGAATAAGTGATGCATTGTAATGAATGTATCTCCAAGGTATTTCTCCTAAAGACATAGCCTCAATTATAGCCTCATATAAAATCATGATAGTGTCTAAGGGATCATGACATAGTAAATAACTGATGGCCCAAATGGGTATCAAATATTAATCATCTACTTCTATTTGGATAGAGTGATAATATTGATCTTCGTTTCTTGTGGCTCTAGATTGATAATCTATCTTGGCTGCAGATGTATCTAATATATCCCTCCTACACCTATTTTCTTGAGGTTTTTATGGTATTATCCATAGGTCTTCAAAATAGGAGGTCATGAATTGAGGTACTTTCCTCGTGGAAGTAATAGAGACATATGATATCATGTGTATTAGAGATGCATTGTCACCTAGGTTGGGTGGAGGAAAATTAAACTTTCCCATTAGCACAAGATACATCCCCACACCAACATTTTCACAGTCCTTCCCATAATGAATTACTAGAGGGACATTTTTCCCAAAGTTATGAGTGGACTCATTTCAATGGAATGATAATTAATAAATGGTGACTATATTTCCTTCATGGAAAAATTTAATCACCTAAAGTATGGAAGATACCACATCCATCATGGCATGAGTCCAACTTATACCTAGTAACATATTGTAATCAAGTGGAGCATCAACAAATTTCACTTCTACAGTAGGGTTTTCCCTAGATCTATTAGGAGAGCCAAGATGATTCCATGGGGTTGGAGCAAGTGACCATCATGGGAAAAACTTCAAGTGAGGAAATGGCTTTGCAACTCTTGATGCTCAAAATGACATAGCTAGGGAAGCAACACGTTGAACATCCTTGAAGGGATATTCAAGGGGAGGAAAGGGGATGGAATCACATGTTGTGTTTAGTTCCCTCGCATAGATAGGGTTCACAAGGTTAATCAATAGCATTAAGTTCATAAAAAAAAATTAGATATGTGACGATGAATGTAAGAAGCTTCAAAACATAATGTTATTCCATTAATTAAAACAAAGGAAGTCTATCTGACCATGTGGGAAGTAAAGTCAAAATGTGGAATTAATTAATTAATCAATTGCAAATGAGGTTAGTACAAGGTATTTACAAAAATAAAATTCATTATGCAATTAATTGTTCAAGAAAAGAAAGCTTTAGTCACAAGCATGAGAATACATCAATAATTAAACCTTCTTTGATTCTAACATAGATTAAATTAGCTACTTTGATTATGCAAGGAGAAATGTTCAATGTTGTTCGATTCTGAAATTTTAAAATGCCTTTGAAAATTAGCATGATATTAATGCAACAAGATTAGTCAAATGAAGAAGAAACTTTATGTTTTTTTTCTTTTTTCTGTTAGTATAAAAATGAATCCATATGTGTGTTTTCTCTTCATCTAGATAACTTTGACAACATTAAAAATGTTAGTGTAATGAAATTTGTCATTTAAGTTAGATTCACAAATTCTTAAATACAATTATAGGTCTAAGTTTATCCATGTAATGATATTACTGATAACAATGAAATTGGTGGATTCGACATTTGGTAAAATTAATCTTGAAAAATTTTGCAAATTACATAAAGTGAAAGATAGCAAAAAATAGTATAGAATGGATACTTTAGTCTGAATTATACAATGTCATAAATGCCTACGACTAAAGGTCAAAAAGAAAGAATATAAATCTATATGTTAGTGTAGAAAGTTAAACTATATATGAAGACTTGTGAACTGAAAAATAAATGGAAAATATGTGCAGTCTACTTATATACATAAAATATAGTTTTCATAGTTCTTAGAAAGAAAGAAAAAAATGTGGAAGACAAAATCGAGAGATAGACACAGATATGCCCAAAAGAAGTTTTTTGTTATTAAAGATGGAATTGACAGTCAATAGTATAATAGGACAAGATTGGTTTTAAATCCTCAAAATAGGAGGTTTTAGGGATAGGAGGTTTTCGGGACCCTACGCAATTCTCAAGAGCCCATATTCAACTAGGTGAAACTGATACAGTGGGAGTACTTCCCGCTCACATTGTCATGTAATAACCTACATGCATGAAAACATTAGGAAACATTTATAGGAAAAAATGAAATGCATGCAGGAAAATAGAACATACCTATAGCGGAAGGACACCCTGCCTTCACCCTAATAGATGGACCTAGACTATATCCTTAAATGCAATCACCAACTATTACACTCATGGATGACTGAGTATGGAGTGAACAATTGCTGAAGTGAAAAAAAATAGCAGTACCCACCTCATACATTGAGTGCAAGAGATGATGGTTTTGGAAGCTTTTCTAAGCTTTTAAAGGTTGCGTGGAAAAGTGTTTTAGCTTCCTTGGAAACTTAATGGTTGTGTGCCTCTTGGTGTTCATTTTTACTGTTCATGTGCATTCTAATGAGGGTGAATATTTGAGGAAGGTGGAATACAAGTAGTTGACATGCACCTTCTCAAGTCTCCATTTGTTATGTTATCAAAATGGTGTTCCATTTTTCCTCCTAGGAATATACCATAAACATCATATATGTTTTTATAGACAGGGACAACAACAAATCCTTGAAACTCCTCATTAATTTATTGGGTAGAAAACTTTTTATTAAAATTTAAGCCAGTAATATTGTCATAGGAATTAGAGAGTAATGATATACTTTGTGAAACCATTGTAGGATATTGAGTATGTTGACATGTATCTTGATCATTCACTTGCAAAATATCAAATTTCAAAAGTCAACCTGAAGAGTCTTCTTAAAATTGTTGATATTCTTTATGCAATAAAAATTCTTGACCAAATATTGAAAATATATAACCTTGAATGTCATATTCAACAAAAAACAGTTTTGTTGATATCCACTTTCAACATCAAGGAATTTTGTAGTAGGATTTAAAACATTCCTACTATTATCATCAATAGGTATTCTACTATGTAAACATAAAGAATTACCCTTTACAAAAGTACCTTCACGAAAATCCAAAGAATCATCCCTATGTTCATGAAAAGAAAATTTTTCTAGTTTCTAGTTTGCACATAAAATTATGTTGTCGAATTTATTTATTGTAATGTCCCTATTGAATAATTTCCCAAAGTGATAAAATTCACCAAATTTCAACTCTCGGTATATGGATACAACTGATTCCAAACTCCTCCAATTACTTTCAAACTTGGTGACGAAGGTAATGAGGGGTGATGGGGAACATTAACAGATCTATTAGACATATAATCAACTGATATATCCAACCATGGTCTGAAATTTTCAAGGGAATCATTTTCAGGACAAGACTAGTCAATTTGGGAGGTGGAAATCCCCCCTGGGTCCTGGAGCAAATCTCGTCCAAACACTGTAAAACCTCCACTAATGGTTGGTATGAGACTTGGATATCTTATAATAAATTAATTAAATTATATTTTCATAATTATATGTGTTTTTTGTGTCGAATAGGTATCCAATAGAAATCGGGGAATTTACTAGTAATTTTGAGGCTCAAACCCCCAATGGTAGATGGACCCAAATAGCTTCAAATGCTCTCAAATTGTACCAGAAGGTGTATGAATGATGTTAATACATAAAAATGGTGTTTATAGGTTTATTTCAACCATCATATTACTTCTGCAACTCACTTTATAAATCTGGTCAATTTATGGACTTTTACGAGCAACTTGTGGTTTAGAGTCCCCTAGGGGTAGATGATGGAAATGACTTTCCAAATGCACTCAATACAACTCAAATTTATGAATGGAAGTAGGGTACATATAAAGGAAATAATCAGAAACTAATATGCATCACCATTAAAATTTTAATTTCTTTTATAGCTCCCCTAGATCAGATGCAAAAATACTAATTTCAACCTTGGGGGTAATGATAGGAAATCTTCTCCAAATGCTATGAAACTCAAAAAAATGACTCCAAATTCTTATGTACTAAAAATTAAACTGAAATAATACATCAATAACAGTCTATTCATCCATAAACCATCAGTATTTTACTTATCCATTCGAATCCATCAACATTACATTGGTTCACAACAAGGTAGCGGGGAAATGGCATTGTTTCTTCATTGTTTAACAATGTTACATGAAATATTTGGTATTTTGACCTAAGAGTATTATGAAATTGAAAGACAGATAATTTAAATCAGAACATAAAATAATGGGGCATTAGAATATCCCACAAATTGATCAATATCTCACCAAATGCGCCTCAATCCAAAGAGCAAGAATATGATGAGAAGACTTGGAATATATGAAAGAACAAGCTGATATTGAAGTGTCCACGAGATTCCCTATATATTGAACTTGTAAATTATGTGTTAGGTAGAATAACTCCCGAATTCATTTATTCCATTGCAAAATCATTTATTTATACATTACATATGTTGGTTGAGTTTCATCTTCCGACCAGCCTTTTCAGCTTCCTACATAACTATTCATTTTCCTTTATTTATTTACAAAATATAATCCCGACGGATTATATTCCAACAATCCCCCCCTTAATCCGAAGGGGTGTTAGTAATTCTGAGCATGTTTCTGAATCTTTCAAACTTTTCTCGTCCAAGCGCTTTGGTGAAGATGTCTGCAACTTAATCATTTGTGGAACAATGCCGAAGATGGACTGTCTTGGCCTCTACATGATGTCGAATCAAATGATACTTTGTGTTGATGTGTTTGGTTCGATCATGGAATCTGGGATTCTTAGCCAGCTTGATTGTAGAAGTATTGTCAATCAATAATGGAGTGGAGTTCTCTTTTTTTTCTTGCAAATCTTCAAGTATCTTCCTAAGCCATACTATTTCTTTCGTTACTTCAGCCGCAGCCACATATTCTACTTCTGTTGTTGAATCTTCTAGAACTGACTGTTTGCGTGATCTCCATGAGACAGCTGTTGATCCAAGACTCATATCCAGAAGTTGATACTCTTGTCTCCTTATCGCCATCAAAATCTGAGTCTGAGTACCCAATAAGTTTGAAGTCATCCACCTTAGAGTACTTGAGTCCAACGTCTTGAGTCCCCTTCAAGTATCTTAGAACTCTTTTTGCAGCTGACCAGTGTCCTTCACAAGGTTTATGCATGAACCTTAAAAGTATGCCAACAACATAAGAAATATCTGGTCTAGTTGTTGTAAGGTAGATAAGTCTTCCTACAAGTTGTCGATACTTGGTCACATCCTCAAATTCTTTTCCTTCGCTTGATGTGAGCTTCATTTTCTGTTCCATTGGAGTAGAGATAGGGTTGCATTCTATCATGCAAAATTTTTCTAGTGGTTCTCCAACATTTTTTTTTTGAGATAGGAATATGTACTTAGGATGTTGAGTGACTTCAATTCCTAAGTAATAGTGGAGATGTCCCATATCTGTCATTTCAAATATCTTTTTCAAATCTTTCTTTATGGATGCTATATAGCTCTCATTGTTCCCTGTCATCAAAATATCATCTACGCACACCACAAGATACACAACAAATCTTCCAACTTTCTTTATAAACAGTGTTGCATCATCAAGATCAAAATGTTCGAAATTTAACTTCAAAAGATGCTCGGTTAATTTTTCATACCATGCGCGAGGCACTTGTTTTAGGCCATACAAGGATTTGACAAGCTTGCATACCTTTTGTTCTTTTCCTTTCACAACAAAGCCTTCTGGCTAAGACATGAAGACATTCTCTTTCAAGTCTCCATTTGAGAAAGTAGTCTTCACATCCATCTGATGAACTTTCCACCCATTCTGAGCAGCTAAAGAGAGTAAGGTATGGATGGTAGCCCATTTTGCTGTAGGAGAAAACGTTTCTTCATAGTCAATTCCTTCCTTATGTGCATAGCCTTTTGCTACAAGCCTCGTTTTGTGCTTGTCAAGTGAGCCATCTGATCTATATTTGTTCTTGTACAACCACTTGCAGCCAATTGGTTTGGTTCCAACTGGAGAGTCAACCAACTTCCAAGTTCCATTCTTCATGAGTGCATCATACTCATTCTGCATAGCTTCTTTCCACTCAACTCGAGTAGAAGCTTCTTCAAAGGAAGTTGATTCAAAGTTAGCAGATAAATTAAATTCACAATCAAATGATACATCTATGTCATCACCTGAATTATCTGCTTCTCCTCCATCTTCATGTCTTTTTGAACTTCTCGTTCCCGTCTTTCCAACTTCATCCGGATGGACACTTTCAAGTGTCTTTGTGGCCCATTTAGGAATCTTCCGTGATGGTCCTGGTTGATCAACTGGTGGTGCTTCATTTCCTTCAAGGTTGAGTCTTCCAAGTCTCTCAATCACATCATCCAGTTGAATCTCTTGTTTAGGTGAAGTAGCAAGAACTTCTTCATGCAGGGGAGTTGGTGCTTCATATGGAAATTCCAAAGGTTGATCCAAAATAGGAATCCCCCCTTCAAGGTTTGGAATTTCATATTCATTTTCAGAATATTTCTTTGGATGAGGATATTTTTCCAAACGATCAAGCTGTTTCTCAATGGACTGGTCATTTTTATTAGTCTCAAGAAAAATGACATCTCTAGAAATAACGAACTTCTTGTTTACCTCATCATACAGACGGTATGCCCTGGAGTTTTCTTCGTACCCCAGGAAAATGCATTTTCTGCTTCGAGAACCAAGCTTGTTTCTTTGCTCCTTTGGAATCAAGGCATAACAGGTGGAACCAAAAACTCTGAGATGCCTGATTGAAGGGAGATGGCCAAACCACATTTCATGTGGAGTCTTGTTATCAAGAGTATTTGAGGGACTTCTGTTTCTAAAATAGGCTGCACATTTCACTGCATCACCCCAAAACATTAGTTTTACATTCTTAAAAAACATCATTGAGGGTACCATATTCATTATGGTTCTGTTCATTCTTTCTGCTACACCGTTTTGTTGAGTATTGTAGGGAACTGTAGTTTGATGTGCAATTCCATGTTGGCGAAGATAATCTTCAAAAGAATTTGAAGTGTATTCTTTCCCATTGTCAGTACGAAGTGTACCAATTTTAGATTGTGCTTGTTTTTCTATCAATGCATGAAAGTCCTTGAATGTTTGAAATGCTTCTGATTTTGTCTTTAATGAGTAAATCCAGCACATTCTTGAGTAGTCATCAACAAAGGTCATAAAATACTTATTCCCATTGGTAGAAGGAGTTTGCATTGGGCCACATAAATTAGAATGCACTAATTCTAATTTCCTACTTGCTCTGAAATTAGATTCATGGAATGGCAGCTTACTATGTTTCCCTAATATACATGCATCACATTTTCTCTTCTCTTTGGGAATGGTGGGAAAACCAAATACACCATTCTTTCTCAACAAATGAAGACTGTTATAATTTAGATGACCAAATCTTGCATGCCACAATAAACTTGATGACAAATTACCTTCTCCATGCTGAGAGAGGTAGGCATAGTTCTAAACCCTTGTAGATGAACCCTTTAGCTTCAACAGCTTCCCATCTTCGTATCCAGTCATGATGACTTGGTTGTCATAGGACTTTCTTATTTCTACAATTCCATCAAACATGTGGATGGAATGGCCTTGCTTTCAAATCTCCACCAAGGACAGCAGGATTCTCTACAACTCTGGAAGATAAAGAACATTCTTCAACAAGAAATCAGGGAATACAGGCATCTTCAGCCGAATGGTGCCCATTCCCTTTGGTTTAAGACTTGACTTATCTGCAAAGTAAACTATGCCATTTATTGTTTCATTAAGTTCTTCAAAACAGTCTTTTCTAAAAGTCATGTGTGATGTTGCACCAGTATCAAGTAGCCAACAATCTTTGTAAGATGAAAGTGAAGTCATTTCATTAATACCAAGATTACATTGTGCAACAATACAATGAGAAGAATCTGAAGATTTACTAGCATCTTGGTTCTTATTGTCATATTTCTTCTGGTTATGTCTATCTTTGATGGAGTCCCATGAGGCCCAACACTGATCTGCTGTGTGTCCAATCTTTCCACAACGCTTGCACTTCAAATATGATCTTTTGTTGGAGTTGTTTCTTCCTCCTCTACCTCTAAAGTTTCTTCTTCCTCTGCCTCTCATGCTGCTTTCTCCTTTGGGATGATATTTGGATTGGTCTTTGGTGTGGTTCTTTGCTTTCTGAGCAAAGCAAAGTGATTAAAAGAAGAAAGAGTAAAGGTGCAGGTCTAAGTCTCTGCCACCTTCCTCAAGCTTTACAACAATGTCAATGTCCATGCTATTGTCATACAAACTTTGAAATACAAAAGAAAATTCTTCAAAAAGACTTATATTCTTCAATATCACTACTTCAATACATCAGTCTTGAATTCATACGCAGCATACATGATTTCTCCAACGCATCAAATAGAAATCACGATTCATCAATACACAGCAACCATGCTCATACAAAAATGGGTCATACAACTGCATTATTCTCAATTCATACACATGAAAATCTTTGTATAATATCTAGTAATCCCACTCAATCTCTTCATGCAGAATTAGGTTTTATGCAGTCCAACGATCACGAGTAGTAATAATATTTTACCTTAACACAACAGGAACGAGCAGCTTCAGTCACAACATTTCAGGAAGAAGACGCTCTCCACGCAGCTGAATGAGGGCGTGAATCTTCACCTCATTCTCTTAGTCTTCACAATGGAGAAAATGTAGCATTTTTTTATCATGGAGAGAAATCAAATCTCTTCACAAACGAGACTTAGCATAGCTCTTCATGAGCAATTTTCATGAGATTCTAATGCAATGCACAATATTTCATGATACACAAGCACCATTATACACAACTTTCCACAGTGCATCAACATCCCAGCAGCCACACCAAGGGAGATCGCAGTCACTCCATGCTCACTACACTTTGAGTGGACACAGCAACAAAAAGAATAAGGGTTTCCTTCAGTCCAACGAAAGAGAACACCACACTTTACGCCTTCTTTTTATTCATGCATGTGTATCCACGCAACATCACACGCACATAATACAAGAGCAGTCATGCTCCACGCAGTAGTGATGATGAAGGATATGAAGATTATTTACTCTTCAGTGAAGTAGCATATGTCACAAAATTCCACGGAGTAGCACAAAGACGCAAAGATATATAGCAGTCTTTGGGTAGAGCTATATAGCAGTCTTCATGTAGAGATTCCAAGCACAAAATTGCAGCAGCTGAGGGTGACCCAATTAGAGCTCGATCCACATCCCAAACTTTCGATAGAACCCAAAGATGATAGCTTTATTTTTCCTAATTGTGAGGTAGTTCAAAAATTAGGGTTTCTCTATTCCAACTATCAAAAGCAAATTACCTTCACATGACTGAGTAAACACAATGTCTTCAGGATTCATGTAGCTAGAAAAGGCGTGAATCTTCTAGCTACACAATGTCTCTTTCCACCAACTTGTAGCAGCCAAATAGTAGAACGCTTTCAATCTTTAACAAAGACATTGCATATTCTTCAGAAAGGGAAGACACATTCTTCTTCAATCATTGTGGATTTAGCAAAGCGTTGGTTCACATCCCTCCCAGGTTTAACATAGACCCGACACGATACAGAATCGCAGGTGGAGGAGCCCTCAACACCACGAATGCAGAAAAAGACAGTGGACTAAGAAAAATACGTTATGTATACTAGTGGTGATTTACAGGGATAGAGGGATGGAATGGCTTTCTATCACTTCTCCACATGCAAGGAGAAATGTATTATTCAATGGAGGAGACTCTTTCAAATTATAAACAAAGTCGCAGCACAAAAAATCAGCGTGAAAGGAAGATGATTCATATATAAACAATATCTACCTCAGGAAACGATCCTCAGCAATGCGCATCTCCAGAAATGGTTGATTATCATACGAAATTCCTTAACATATGCTGGAGATTGACAGGGATGGACGAGAAACGTACGCAGAGACAGACTGACGAAGTAGGCAGCCTGAAACAAATTTGGCAGAACGAAGGTCTGGCAGATAGAATGCCAGGACTGAAATGCAGCCAGGAGTTATGGCAGGTGGTGCTCTGATACCACTGTTAGGTATAATAACTCCTGAATTCATTTGTTCCATTGCAAAATCATTTATTTATACATTACATATGCTGGTTGAGTTTCATCTTCCGACCAGCCTTTTCAGCTTCCTACATAACTATTCATTTTCCTTTATTTATTTACAAAATATAATCCCGATAGATTATATTCCAACATTATGAATCCATTAAATCTCCATGAAATACCTTAATGGCCTTTCCACACACCAACTTGGATGGGAATCTTTCACCCTCGAAACTGGCTAAGGCAAGAAACTAGTCATCCACTAGCTCTCTTTCTTCACAAATGCAAATTCTCAAATGATCAAAAAGCTTCCTTCATTCTTTTATCTTGATATTTATAAATTTTCCAAGCTCTCTATGGGTCTAATTCCTTCCAATATATGCATTCCAACTCTAGTTTGGAAAATATTCCAAAGAATGCCACTTGTACAACAATTTCTAGTATCCCACTTCCACCATATCACGTGTGGAAGCATATTAGCTTCCCTAACTCCCTTGAGCACCCTCTTATAGCTATTTTAGCCCTGAAATGTCATATATTTCATATTTCAGCCTTCATATCTGATTTGTTTCATAGGTGTCATAGCATCTTCATCATTGTTGTCATAGAGCTGGGGAATCTAGTCCAGGTGTCTCACTAGCTCCAAAATGCCTCTTCCTGTTCCATGGGAGTTACTCTTCCACTCCAGCTCGAAATTAATTGATTCATGCCAATTATATTGACCTTCCAACTCATTCCAAAACCCTTGTAATTCTTATGGATTCGAAATGACAAGGAGGATGTCATGTGGCATAGAAAATCTAGCTTGTCATGTGGGTCCCACATCCTTCATGTGTCTTCATGATCAATTGCCACTTTGATTTTCCCTTGTATTTATTTATTTAGCTCCTTTATTAAATATTTATTCCATTATAATGTTCAAACATCATTTATTTTCCCCCTTATTCCAAATCCCAAAGCTTTCAACCCGAACCTATGAAACTAGTAATTTTCCTCCTTGGCAATTATTTGACCCTTAGCATCAATTTGACAAACTCTCATGAATATGGAAAATGTGATTAGGCCATTGTGAACCAATGCAAAATTTGGGACATGAAAAATACTCCCTTCCCAATATTTCTTTTCCTCAAGCAATTTCAAACATGGGTGTTGAAGAACCTGCTTTCTGTATGATTCTTTGAAGTTGCCACTAAGTTTCCCAACTTTGAGTCTTTGAGATTCCATGAAGATTTTATAGAGGAAAATCCATGCTTGTTGCTGCACTACTCTGATTAAAATCACTTTATTAAGTTGAGAATCCATCTCCCATATTGCTTGTTTCCCAAAAAAATTGAAATCAATGGGAGTAAAAACTATCCCAGGGTCTCATTGCTTGTATTGCACTCCAACAATTAAGAGTGCTCTCCAACCCATACCATTAGGAAAGAGAATTCTTGGATCCCATTTTCTTGTATGCATTCTTCTAAAAATCATTATTACATAATACATATCATCAAATTTCATAACAACATAATAAAAATGTACATCAAGGAGGTGCCTCATCAAAAAATCATGAAAGTTCTTATACCTCCAAGTAAGTAGACCACCATTTGCCAAGTGCATAAAAGCTTCAAGTGACCAATCAAATATTCTCCAATGACATAGGTGAGGATCCCATGTCCTATAATGCTGCTCCAAAATAATGTAATATGCATCAAAATAATAATCATCCATGTGTTCTTTCATCCAAGAAGTGAATGAAGAACCTCCACCAAAATTTGAACCAAATAAGGAGCAAAAAAGCATGAAGACTTCAAATGGATTAAAGAATTATCATCAATACACCCATGAATATGTATATCATCATGAAATAAGAGTGGAATTTTTCTGCCAAAAATAATGTTATTCAATCATTTATCGCTTCACCCAGGTGTGGGATGAAGTTCCTCCAACATCAAATAGACTAGGCAAGGAGCAAGGAAAATCACGAGTCTCCAAGTGACTCAAGTGCACATCATATGTGCACCCATGTAAATGTCTATCATCATAATGTAACAAAGGATGTTGTTGCAAATGTAAATAATATGGTTCTCTAATAATTCCATCATCAAAAGGAGAGATATAAATTCCATACTCTTCATGGGGCACTATAAAAAAGAAACCTTTCTCCCATACTTCATTATGATGAATGCTGCAAAATTTGGAAGTGTAGGTTGTAGGAGAAAAAAACAACTCATCCAAATTATCAGAAAGTGAAAAAATTTTATCATGTTAAGGATCCATATAGGTAGGATTATGCACCTCCCTTCAAAATGTAAAACTTTCTCCATATGTTGGTTCCAAGATAGTGGAATCATGCACTTCTTCAAAAAGTGTGCACCCATCTTCAAGAGGCAACTCAATTTCCTCATCCACCTGTTGTAGCTGCAACCTGTTTCCCAAATTTCTAAAAAAAATTGGACCCTCCTTTTAATTTTATCTTGCCTGGGATTTTTTGGATTCCTGAACTCTGTTTTTCCTCTGCTACAAATTTGGATTTTTTGAGGTTGAATTGAGATCCACTATTTTCCTTCATTTTGGAAGTTGAATGATCTAAAACTCCCTTTTGTCTAGCTAATGCTTTTGACTGTGGAACTTAAAGTTTTGATGATTTCCTTTATCTCTATTGGAAGACAGTTGAGCAATGGATCAGGGCATTAGTTCTCTATGCATCCACTATTTCGGAAGGTAAGCAACGAATGTCCCGATAGACAGTCCTGTTTTTCGCTGATGCACTTTATCGCCTTTGTTTTATTTTTTCAAAACTTTTATTTTTGACTATCGATGATTTAGTTTTATCACAGTCGGGGCAATAGTTCTCTATGTAGCCTCCATTTCGGAGGGAAAATACTAAACATCCCAATGGGAAGTTCTTATCCTTGTTGATTCCATGGTTTTATTGCTTAAACCTTTTGCTTTTCATTGTTTTTGTTTTCTTTCGCTATCGGAATGGTGTTTGACTATTGATCGAAGGGCTAGTCCTTTGCGTTGCCGACACGGTGGAAGCATTTAGTTTTTAGTCGCTAATACATAGTCCTCAAAGCCTCCGATCGCCAATGGTTTTGTGATCCACGGGGTCCACAGTCAATTTGTTATCGCCATTGCAGCGATCGATCACACTATCTTTCCAACCTTTAGCACTTAGTGGTTTCGATCGCCGATGATTTTTTTTTTTGGTTATCACGGAACTCGTTGTCTGTCTACTTTCCGCCATTGCGGCTGCATAGTGATCTATAGGCCCGATGTTTAGAGGTCTCTCTTGCCGATAGATGTGGAATCCACCGACGCATACACCTAAGAGCTTCCAATCGCCGAAGTTTTATTTGATCGCGAAATTTGTAGTCAGTATGTCTTCTGCCGTTGCGGATATTCAGTAAACTAACCGTCCTACATATATTTGTTATGTTCGCCGATGAAGAGTTTTTGCGCCTAATGCTTAGTAGATTTCCGATCGGTGAAGGTTTTTTTCCAGCTGTTATATTTTACCATGGGTTATATATAGTGCTGGTATTATTTTATTCTTATCCTTGAGGAAAAAAACCGTGTCTGCTCCGTCCTTGTCGAATTGAGTTGTACCACCATGCCCAGCTGTCTGATTTCCATTTGATTGGCTTGCTATCATGGAGGTTCTTAGGTCGTCTCGCCAACTGCACCGCATTTTTCCAGGTAGGCCAACCCCGGTCCCTTTCTTTTTTATTTTTGTTGGTTGTTTGAGAACCCACAGTCTACCCTGGTTAGGTTTTCCTGCAGTTTGGGACGATTGTCCATTAGAAAGAATTTTAACCTCGCGGTAGGTTGTTTGACATTTTCTTGACAGTAGGGGTTTTGTGAGCCTGTGTTTTTGAGCCATTATGGTTTTTTCATACTTGTCTGAAGGATTAGGCAGTTGGTGCAGACAAGCATTACACTGTATGCACCGAATTTTTTGGGGTTTCTTATGGCCATCCAGGGGGGGAAGTTTGGTGGACTGTTTCAAATTATTTGTTGTGGATCAGTTGAATGTGAACTATTTCGTTTTCAGCTCATGTCCATTAACTGTGAGATTGTTCTAACTCATTGCAGTTCTGCTTATGTTATGAATGCCTTATAGTTTATTCTGTGAAATTTCCACTGTGAGTAATGGAGGTTGTCATAAACAATAATCTATCTTGTTGTCAATATTTTTTCTTAATGTTCATGTGTTCTGAAATAAAAAATAGCTATCTGTAATTGTTCATAATACATGTGTAGAAATACATTACTCATTGTCAACTATTAATTCTACTCCCTAGGGATAGGTTAGTTAGTTAAATTTATTTTCTTGTTGTGTGTGATTTAGATGCGAGAGAGTTAGGATGAGAGGTAAGAACCTGTGCATCACATTGTGACGCTCCTCGTTATCTCTATGAAACTGAATTTTTAGATAGGCACTTGCACATCATACTTAAATTCAAAAAGCTAAAAATATACACGGTGGACCGGGCCGTAACCGGTAAAACCTTTTAATTTGTTACTTGACCTACGGTAGTCGGACTGTAAACCGAATGGATTCCCTATACCAAAAAATAACGGGCTAGTTGATAACTTTATTGGGGAGAATCCCTAACTGTTGTTACTTGGGATTTTCCAGGCCTCAATATTTTTTGGCACTAGAAGGAGGGCCGCCAGTGCATGGCTGGCCGAGGAAACCCATTTTCTCGAAATTATTCCACCGGTGACAATTCTGAAAGCAATTTGTTTCCCAATCCAACGCCTGAAGAGAAGGGTAAAGAGCATCTGTATTTTGTAGATAACGAAGTAGTTGATGACCTGAGAATATTTACTAGGGCATATGCAAAGAAGATCGGAGGATTACCAATTATTACTGTCTTACCCGGAAGAGAGTATCGGAAGAGAGATCGCCCTCAGTTAGAAGATTCAGTGTTAGTAGAAGACCTTGAAGAACTGGTAGAAGCATCCCTATAGGAAGTTGATCAACCTTTGAATCAGTTGGGCCTAGATACACCTTATTGTTCACCTATTCATACCCCTGTTCCCTCACCACCTCATTCTCCACCCAAAATCATGGCTCATGCAAATGCAAACCAACCAAATCAACCACCTGCTTGGAAGGCTAGGTCACCTTTAAAATTGGCGCCTCCTTTGCATGACTTGCCTCAAGCTTTTGAGAAAAATTTTCCTAAGTTTGACCCAAGAGAAAAATTCTAGTAGATGATCATTTGCAAATTTTTTACTTGGCTATAGAAGGACTACGGGCTGGAGAGCATGAATATGTAGTCTATAGATTGTTTCCACATACCCTGAAAGGAGCAGTAGCCTCATGGTATTTTTCTCTACCTACAAACTCAATCACAGGCTAGGACACATTTGAAAGAATATTTAGAAGTAAATATGCATTCCAAAAAACTCATGCAGCATTAATGAGAGGGTTATGCGCTTTAAAGAAAGAAAGAAAGGAAAAAGTGCATAATTTCACTCAAATATTTACTAATTATTTAAAAAAAAAAACTACAACTGATAAACCATCTGATAAAGTTCTAATTGAATACTATACTTTAGCTCTAGGGCCTGACTTGGCCATGTTTTCCAAGATGTCAGTCAAACCTACATTATCATAAACTTATGAAGAAGATGAGAGGGTAGAGGCTGAGAAGGAGAGCATAGAAGATTATCCTGTGCAGTCGAAGGAAAAAGATTTTGGTAAGAAACCTTTATTACTAACTAATCCTAAGGATGAGCGGTCACAGGATTTTGAAGGGATGGTGAAGATGATGTAGAAGCTATCCAACAGAGCAATAGATTTGGAAAAAGAAAAGGAAGCTCATAAAGCATATAAGCCTTACTAGAAAAGGAGGGAGGACAACAATCAACATAAACCTCCTCCACACAGTCCTGCATCAATGAATTTAACTGAGGTAGGTATGGATAATTTTTGCACTTTTCATCAGCAGCCTCATTCTAAGAAAAATTTCCCACAATGGATAAATTCTATAACATTGGTAATGAATTAGTTATTGGACTCCAAACTAACAGAAACTGATAATGAGGAAGAAAAGGATGATCAATCCACAGAAAAACAAGAGGAAGATGCTTTAGTTTTATGGGATTGTGTCTCAATGTTTGATACATTAGAAGAAGGTTCTCTGAAACAAGAGGAAACATTTAAAACCAATGTGACAACAAGAAGTCAGGATTTGGTAAAAGAAGACTAGTCAATACTTCCGAAGATCAAGAAACTTCAAGAAAACATAAAGAAGAAGAACAATACAACTGATAAGATACCTGATTTTACCATTACAAGTCAATATCGTAAGAGAATTAACATGCTAGTTAACCCTATTGAAGACAAGGTTGATAATTTCAAGAAGAATCTCAAAACACTTGAGATGGGGTATGATATTGTGGAATACATTTAAAAGGCTAAGGCAAATATCTCATTATTCGAAATTTGCAATTTACCTCAACAGAAAGAAAAATTGTTAAAAGAACTTGAAGTACCAGAAGAAGAGCTTCCCACTAACAACCAACCTGTAGAAGAAATTGGTGAATCAAGTGTGGGAGGTAATTCTAAGTTTAAAACCCCACCATTTCTCCTAACTTTTGAGATTTTCAACTATAATGTGCACAACTGTTTAGTATACTCGGGCGCATCAATCAATGTTATGCCACTTTCAGTCTGCAAGAGAATTAATGGACAGCCTAAACCATCCACTTGGAAAGTTATTCAATTAGATAGGACACCTGTGAAAGTATTCGGGGAAATGGAAGATGTCCTAATTTGCTTATCTGTAAATGAGAAGGTATGTCAGTACATTGATATTATAGTTGCAGACATCCCAGATGCTTATGGACTTGTTTTGAGTTGAGACTGGTCAACAAGGCTAGATGGATATTTTGCATCAGATTGGTCACATCTGTGGTTACCTCATAAGGGAAGTCCCAATCAGATAAAAATATTAAGAGAACCTCAAATGAAGCACAATGTTACTCAGTTGGAGGGAAAAAATGAACCAGTGAATTCTGTGTTGGGAAATTACTTCATTGAACTAGAACTAGGAAATTACCAAGTGGAAGAAGCCAGTGGTACACCAGACACCCAACCCGATCTCCTTCGATTTTCATGGGCTGATGAATTTGACTCTAAAATAATAGACTTAGTTTCAGATGTAGTTTTTTATTCAAGTATAGTAGTAGATAGTTTTTGGGCCCTTTATTTCAATGGATCTAAAACATTTGAAGGATCAGGAGCTGGCTGTGTCCTGATTGATCCAAAGAAAAATAAACATTTTCTTTCTTGTAGATTAGAGTTTGAATGTACGAATAATATAGCTGAATACGAAGCACTAGTTCAGGGACTGAAAAAATAAATTGAACTAAAAGTAAAAAAATCTAAAAGTGTATGGGGATTCTGAAATAGTTGTAAAGAAAATTCGAAATAAAATACATTGCATTTCACCTCAATTAAAATCTTACCAGAATGAAGTGTGGGATTTGCTGACAAATTTTTATGGTTTTAATATTGTATCCATTCCTCGACTAAAGAATGCAACAGCTAACTTATTAGCTACCTCAGTTGCAGGGCTTGTACCTTCAAACAACAGATGTTCTATTGAATTACTTTTCAGGCCTTCGATTCCAAACATGATCACCAATCTATGGGTTTTTGATGATGATCAACAAATTCTTGAATGTTTGATGAATGATGAGACTTTCAAAGGAGCAATAATCGATGATGAAGAAAACTAAGCTAAATTAAAATTAGACAAATTTATTCCTAAAGGAGTCAGGACCTTAGAGCAAATGTTTGATCTAGACAACAAATTCAGAAGGCCAGCAAATGTCAAGACTCATAGCTCATCCTTACAATTCGAGCTGATAGATTTGGGAACTGAAGTTGAACCCAGATATGTAAATTTGGGAAAGTGTTGTTCTCCGGGTGAAAGAAATAAGTTCATTAGTTTGTTCAAATAGTACAAAGATGTGTTTGCCTGGACATATGAAGAGCTTAAAACATATGATACAAAGATTATACAACATGTCATCCCTATTAGAGCTGGAGTCAATCCTTATCAACAGCCTTTGAGGAAGAAGCATCCAAAACTGGAACCTTTGATTTAGAGTGAAGTGAAAAAATTGTTGGATGCTAAGATTATATTCAAAGTCAGACATTCAGAATGGGTTTCAAATTTGGTTCCAGTAAGAAAAAAATATAGAGAAATCAGGCTCTGTGTAGGTTTCAGAAACCTAAATCGTGCTTCAGACAAAGATAACTATCCATTTCCACCCATGGAACAAATATTGCAGATGGTTTCAGGTTCTAAATTATTCTCATTATTAGATGGATTGTCTGGCTATAATCAAGCATTAGTAGCTGAGGAGGATAGACTTAAAACTACATTTAGAACAAAATGGGGAACTTTTGCTTACAGAAGAATGCTCTTTGGACTCATAAATGCTGGAGCTACTTTCCAGAGGGCCATGGACATATATTTCCATGGTTTGATTGGCCGTAGTGTTATGGTGTATCTCGATGATGTCATGATATTTTCAAAGAAGAGAGAAGAACATGCATTCCATCTGAGACAAATTTTTGAGCGTTGTCGAAAATATGGGATCTCACAGAATCCTAAGAAATGTGTGTTTGTGGTTATAGAAGGAAAGCTACTGGGTCACGTTGTTTCTAAAAAAGGTATCTCCATAGACTCAGAAAGGATTAAGGCCATAGAACAGATCCCTTTACCCCATAACAAAAAGGGTATGTAATCATTCATGGGGACAATTAATTTTGTGTGAAGGTTTGTACCAGATTTTGCTCAAATTGTTAAACCTTTGTAGCAAATGGTGAAACAAAGTGTACAATTCAAGTGGACTGATGTGGAGAAGAATGCATTTAGTAAAATAAATACATATATTGCTCATGCACCATCTCTCAAAAGTCTGAATTTTGAAAAAGATTTTATTTTGTACACTTTCAAATCTGACGATTGATTGGCAGCGGTGCTTACACAGAAGGAAGATGGGGGAAATGAGTACCCCATATCATTTATGAGCACTGGTCTGCAGGGAGCCGAATCGAATTACCTAGCTATCGCTAAACAAGCTTATGCAATTTTCAAAGCAATAAAATAATTCAAGCCATACATACTTAAGAACCGTACTAAGGTAATAGTTCCACACCCAGCTGTGACATCTCTTTTTGTACAAAAATAATTAGGAGAAAGAAGAGGCAACTAGGTAACAGCTTTACAAGAATATGACCTTGAATTCAAACCAGCATCCATAGTTAAAGGGAAAGGACTGTGCAAACTAATGGCTGAAGGGAAAGACAACGAAGAAAATAGTTGGGACAATGAAGCTGAGTTACATATGGTGGATGTATGTCCTCTATTCATGGTTCCAGATTCATGGTACTGAGACCTTGTTCATTACCTTTAGGAAGGATATTTTCCAGAACATTGGAATTCCAAACAACAGAGAGAATTACAGCTTAAATCAGCTTCATATCAGATCATTGATGGAATATTATTCAGAAAGAATTATGATGGATTTCTTCTCAGGTGCTTAGAACAAGAAGATGCAAAGAAAGTCATAACATAATTACATGATGGGCCTGCAGGAGGCCATTTTTCCAGAGATACAACAGCCCATAAGATTCTTAAAGCCAGGTATTACTGGCCCACACTGTTTAAAGATGCTCATGCTCATGTCAGAAAGTGTGATATTTTCCAAAGGTGTGTTGGAAGACAAGCCAAAGCAACAGGGCCTTTAAAACCAGTGATGATAACAGAACCATTCGAACAATGGGGGATTGATATCATTGGAGAAATAAAACCAAATTCTTCCTTGCAGCACAAATACATTTTGACGGCAACTGACTACTTCACCAGATGGGTTGAGGCCATTCCGTTACGCAAAGTGAATGAAGATGCAGTCATGGATTTCATACAAGAACACATTATGACCAGGTTTGGGGTTCCAATTTCCCTTGTTTTTTATAATGCTACGTATTTTTCTTCTATTAGATTAACTGCATTTGCGAATGAAAGAGGAATTAAGTTGCATTATTCTGCAAACTACTACCCACAATGAAATGGTTTGGTAGAATCTACAAATAAGAATATGATTAGGATCCTAAAGAAAACCGTGATAGAAAACTAGAGAAGTTGGCACTTAGCACTACCTAATTCTCTTTGGGATGATAGAGTCACACCCAAGAATTCCTTAGGTGTGTCACCATACACCCTTGTCTACGGAAAAGAAGCTATTCTTCCTCCCAACATCATGTTACCTTCTTCCAGATTATCTCAGGAGTCTAGAGGTACTGATAATGAAATCCTACATAATAGAATCTATAATCTTGTGAAGGTTGAAGAGTCTAGGTCCAAAGCCAGAGAACGATTTAAGCGTCAACAAGAAGTAGCGAAATGGTGGTTTGATAAGCATAAAGTTGGAAATAAGGAATTTGAAGTGGGAGATCTGGTTCTTAAGTGGGATCACCCGCATGATGAAAAAGGAAAGCACACTAAGTTTCAACAGTTATGGGTAGGCCCTTTTCTGATTGCAGCCAAGCTTGGCCCCTCGACTTACAAGTTGCAAGATCTACAGGGGTGGGAAGAGAACTTACCAGTTAATGGTTTAGTTCTCAAACCTTATTTTTCCTGATTTTTATTTCTTGGTTTTCTTGTACATAAATAAACTGATTTGGTTGTTTATGTTTGATTTATTTTATTTTGTTTGTTTTTAGTTATATTTTGATTGAGTTCAATAGGAAAAAGCACAACTTTTGGTTGCATGGAGTTCATCAGAATTCTAGATAAACTAATTTTTTTTTTATTACGAGACTATGCACTATTGATTTATTTGAAAGAACTTCTTGTATTTTAGCAGTTTTCCTAAATGAATATGAACACATTGAAGTCCTACTTAATCCTTGTAAAATAACTCAAGGTCAAAAGGTCTGGAATACTATTTCGAGGCTCCATCCATCTCACATTTGAAATGTCTGAGGAGGTGATAGCAAAGACCGATGGAAAGGAAGCAAGGTAAACGGTATATTATATTTAAAAGATCCCATGCCAAGAATTGAAATCCAAAAGGCAAATAAGAGTCAAATAAGTCCTAAGAAAGAAATATGTATCAAAACAAAGTACTGAACCATATTAGTACAAGATTTCCAAAGTTCTTCTCCATCCGTGAGCTGAAAATTAAATACATCTCTCACAAAAAAGGACACTATGGATAGAGGAGCCTGAATAAAAATTCAAAAAGAAGGCATGCAGGATGACTCAGAAAGGACAAAAAAGTCCAAAAGCACAAAAGTGCAAAATGGCATGGGAATGAGGAACAAACAAATATTTCTGTTTACGATATATTACAATCCTGTGGTGTCCAAGTTGGGAGCTACCCAAAGACAAAGGTAAAAAATGAAATTCATATTCCTGGCCTCAAAAGAGTTATCTAGACTTTTAAATCTTGGTTCCCATTACCCCTAAATTGGACTATCATCAATTATTAAAGTACATACATCTGTCATTTGGGAAATCCAGACATCTAGAAGAATTTAGCATGTTGGTATTTATTGTCAAAACAGTTTGTTGCTCAAATAAAGAAGTTGTCCAGAGATCTGTGTTCACCAGGTAGTAGCCAATTGTTGCAGCTGCAACCTGTTTCCCAAATTTATAAAAAAATTTGGACCCTCCTTTTAATTTTATCTTTCCTGGGATAGATTGGATTCCTGAACTTTGTTTTTCCTCTGCTACATATTTGGATTTTTTGAGGTTGAATTGAGATCTACTGTTTTCCTTCATTTTGGAAGTTGAATGATCTAAAACTGCCTTTTGTCTAGATAATGCTTTTGACTGTGGAACTTAAAGTTTTGATGATTTCCTTTATCTTTATTGGAAGATGGTTGAACAACGGATCAGGGCATTATTTCTCTATGCATCCGCCGTTTCGAAAGGTAAGCAACGAATGTCCCGATGGACAGTCTTGTTTTTCGCTGATGCGCTTTATCGCCTTTGTTTATTTTTTCAAAACTTTTATTTTTAACTATCGGAGATTTTGTTTTATCATGGTCGGGGCAGTAGTTCTCTACGTAGCTGTTGTTTCAGAGGGCAGATAGCAAACGTCCCGACGGACATTTCTTATCCTTGCCGATTCCGTGGTTTTATTGCTTAAACCTTTTGCTTTTCATTGTTTTTGTTTTCTTTCGCTATCGAAATGGTGTTTGACTATTGATCGGAGGGATATTCCTTTGCATTGTCAACACGGTGGAAACATTGAGTTTTTAGTCGTCGATACATAGTCCTCAAAGCCTCTAATCGCAGACGGTTTTGTGATCCGTGGGGTCCGCAGTCAATTTTTTATCCGTCGTTGCGGCGGTCGATCACACTATCTTTCCGACCTTTAGCACTTAGTGGTTCCAATCGTCGATGATTTTTTTTTGGTTATCACAGAACCCGTTGTCTGTCTACTTTCCACCATTGCGGCTGCATAGTGATCTATAGGCCCGATGTTTAGAGGTCCCGCTTGCCGATAGATGTGGAATCCACCGACGCATACACCTTAGAGCTTTCGATCGCCGATGTTTTATTTGATCGCGGAAGTTGTAGTCAAAATGTCTTCTGTCGTTGCGGCTGCTCAGTAAACTAACCGTCTGACATATAGTTGTTATGTTCGCCGATGAAGAGCTTTTTCACCTAATGCTTAGTAATTTTCCCGTCGATGAAGGTTTTTTTCCCGTCGTTATATTTTACCATGGGTTATATATAGTGGTGGTATTATTTTATTCTTATCCTTGAGGAAAAAACCGTGTCTGCTCCGCCCTTGTCGAATTGATTTGTACCACCGTTCCTAGCTGTCTCATTTCCATTCGATTGGCTTGCTATCATGGAGGTTCTTGGGTCGTCCCGCCCACTGCACCGCATTTTTCCAGGTAGGCCAACCCCAATCCCTTTCTTTTTTATTTTTATTGGTTGTTTGAGAACCCACAGTCTACCCTAGTTAGGTTTTCCTACAGTTTGGGATGATTGTCCATTAGAAAGAATTTTAACCTCGCAGTAGGCTGTTTGATGTTTTCTTGACAGTAGGGGTTTTGTGAGCCTGAGTTTTTGAGCCATTATGGTTTTTTCATACTTGTCTGAAGGATTAGGTAGTTGGTGCAGACAAGCATTACACTGACTGCACCGACGTTTTTAGGGTTTCTTATGGCCATCTAGGGGGGGAAGTTTGGTGGACTATTTCAAATGCTTTGCTATGGATCAGTTGAATGTGAACTATTTCATTTTCAGCTCATGTCCATTAACTGTGAGATCATTCTAACTCATTGCATTTCTTCTTATGTTATGAATTCCTTATAGATTATTCTGTGAAATTTCCACTGTGAGTAATGGAGGTTGTCATAAACAATAAGCTATCTTGTAGTCAATATTTTTTCTTAATGTTCATGTGTTCTGAAATAAATAACAGCTATCTGTAATTGTTCATAATATATGTGCAGAAATGCATTGCTCATTATCAACTGTTAATTATGCTCCCTAGGGATAGGTTAGTTAGTTAAATTTATTTTCTTGTTGTGTGATTTAGATGCAAGAGAGTTAAGACGAGAGGTAAGAACCTGCGCATCACATTATGATGCTCCTCGTTATCTCTATCAATTTGCATTTTTAGATAGGCACTTGCACATCATACTTAAATTCAAAAAACTAAAAATATACATGGTGGACCGGGCTGTAACCGGTAAAACCTTTTAATTTGTTACTTGACCTACAGTAGCCGGACCATAAACCAGACGGATTCCCTATACCAAACAATAACGGGTTAGTTGGGAACGTTATTGGGGAGAATCCCTAACTGTTGTTACCTGCGATTTTTCAGGCCTCAACACCACCACAACAAGTGATTGGCTCTCATCAAGATAATCTTCAAACACATCAATAACTTGCAATTTTTCATGTTTCTCATGATCCATCATGTCAAGAGAATCCTCCAAGCAATCTACCATATGACAATCTGAAACATAGGGGGAAGGACAAGTATCTTGCAACCTCTCAAGAAGTTTCTCATTTTGAATTTTGAGCTTATGAATATCTTCATTATTCTTCAAGTAGGATTCATGTAATGATTCACTAAGATCAATCACATTTTTTCTATAAAAAAAACAAATACATGAAATTACCTCTAATTTTGCACATTGCTCTTTGAATCTTCTCCATGTCTTCAAGGAATGATGGCTCCTTCAGTGAAGAAACTTTCCAACAATAATTTGATACCAATGCTTGAGTGGCATGGAGTATTATAAGGGCCTCTTGGATATCCCTTTCATTCATATTAAAATACCCTTAAATGAAGAATGGTTCATGGCAGTGAACCTCCTCTTCTTCTTTCTTCTTGAAGCTCAAGTGGTGATGGGGAAGTTGATCTTGGTTCTTCATTATCTATCGCAAAGTCTTCATCTTCATGATTATGAGAACTTTGTATTGCAGCAACAATTTCAAATCTGATCTCTATGTCACAAACATAGAGTTCTGATCACCCATCAATAGGTACTCTTTCTTAGTTAAATGATCCATCCATGTATTCTCTTTGATTTGCACAACCCCCATCAATAAGGATTATGTGCTTGTATTCACTTTTCTCTTTATGTTCTTTTATACAATCACATTGAGGTAATTGATGCTCCACTTCATGATTCTCTTTTTCTTCTTTTAATGGTGTATGTAAGGTATTTTCATCTCCTTTAGAAAAACAATTATTCCACATATTCCATGTGATGTCCATAAAAGTGTTTATAACTTCCTCATTTATGGTGCAGGATAAATCTTTACTCTTTTCACAAATAGGCTGATTTTTCTTTAATGAGTTCACATTTTCCTTCTTGTGCCTAAATCCATACTTGACAAGATATTCATGGAAATAATAACTCTCATGAATATCCCCTCTCAAATTTTGATACTCCCGGAAACATGCTTCAATATCTATGGTTGTAATTTCTTCTTTTGTTGGTCAAGGAGGAAGGAAAGTAGGCATAGTGGGTATATTGTGAAGCCCATATATGGTATTAATGCACAATTTCCAAAACCATGATCTGATACCACTATAATGTCCCTTTTGAAAATTTTCTCTAAGTGCTCAAATTCACCAAATTTCAACTCTAGGTATATGGATACAACTGATTCCAAAATCCTCCAATTAATTTCAAACTTGGTGAGGAAGGTCAAGAGGCGTGATGGGACACATTAACACATCTATCAGAAATATTATCTACTGATATACCCAACTAGGTTCTGCAATTTTCAAGGGAATAATTTTCAGGACAAGACTAGTCAATTTGGGAGGTGGAAATCCCCATGGGTCCTGGGGAAAATCTCGTCCAAAAACTATACAACCTACACTAATGGTTGGTATGAGACTTGGATATATTATAATAAATTAATTAAAGTATATTTGAATCATTATATGTGGTTTTTGGGTCGAATAGGTATCCAATATAATTAAGGGAATTTACTAGTAATTTTGAGGCTCAAACCCCTAATGGTAGATGGCTCCAAATAGCTTGAAATGCTCTCAAATTGTACCAAAAGGTGTATTAATGATGTTAATAAATAAAAATAGTGTTTATATGTTTCTTTAAACCATCAAATTACTTCTTCAACTCACTTTGGAAATCTGGTCAAGGTATGGAGTTTTACGAGCAACTTGTGGTTCAAATCCCCTAGGGGTAGATGATGGAAATGACTTTCCAAATGCACTCAATACAAATCAAATTTCTGAATGGAAGTAGGGGAAATATAATTTACATCACTAGTAACTCATATGCATCACCATTCAACTTTTAATGTATGTTATAGATCCCTTAAATCAGATGCAAAAAGACTAGTTTCAACATTGGGGGAAATGATAGGAAATCTTATCCAAATGCTACGAAACTCAACAAAATGACTCCAAATTCTTATGTACTAAAAATTAAACTAATATAATACATAAATAAAATTCTATTCATCCATAAACCATCAGTATTTTACTTATCCATTCGAATCCATCAACATTACATTGGTTCACAACAAGGTAGTGGGGAAATGGCTTTGTTTCTTCATTGTCTAAAATTTTAAATGAAATATTTGGTATTTAGACTTGAGAGTATTTTGAACTAAAAATAAAGAGAATTTACATCAGAACATAAAATAATGGGGCATTATAAGATCCCCCAAAGAGATCAATATCTCACCAAATTTTCCTCAATCTAAAGAGAAACAATATGATGAGAAGACTTGGAATAGATGAAAGAACAATCTGATCTTGAAATGTCCACGAGTTTCCCTATAGCTTGCACCTTTAACTTATGACTCCATTAAATCTCCATGAAATACCTGAATGGCCTTTCCACACGCCAACTTGGATGGGAATCTTTCACCCTCGAAATTGGCTAAGGCAAGAAACTAGTCATCCAGTAACTCTCTCTCTTCACAAATTTCTCAAATTATAAAAAATATTCCTTAATTATTTTTTATTGAAATTTATAAATTTTCCAATCCCTCTATTGGTTGAATTCCTTCCAATATATGCATTCCAACTCGATTCGGGAAGAGATTCCAAAGAATGACAATTATACAACAATTGTTAGTCTCCCACTTCCACCAAATCACATGTGGAAGCATCTTAGCTGCCCTAACTCCCTTGAGCGCCCTCTTGGAGATATTTTTATCACTGAAATTTCATATATGCCAGATGTCATCTTTCAAATCTGATTGTTTTCATAAGTTTCATAGCATCTTCATCATTGTTGTAATAGAGCTAGGGAATCTAGTCCAAGTGTCTCACTAGCTCCAAAATGCCTCTTCCTCTTCCATGGGAGTTACTCTTCCACTCCAATTCGACCTTAATTGATTCATACCAAGTATATTGACCTTCCAAATCATTCCAATACCCTAGGTCTTCTTATGGATTCAAAATGACAAGAGGAGGATGCCATGTGGCATAAAAAATATAGCTTATGTGAGTCCCACATCCTTCATGTGGCTTGATGATCAATTGCCACTTTGATTTTCCCTTATATTTATTTATTTATATCCGTTATTAAATATTTATTCCATTCTAATGTTCAAACATCAGTTATTGTCACCCTTATTCCAAATCCCAAATCTTCCACCCCTAACCTAGGAAACTAGTAATTTTTCTCCTTGGCAATTATTTGACCGTTATCATCAATTTGACACTCTCTCATGAATATGGAAAATGTTATTAAGCCATTGTGACCCAATGAAAAATTTGGGACATGACAGTTATAAACATATGCATTTTCTACTTCTCTAACCATAGAAAAAGATGATTGAGTAGATTTAAGATTTGCATAAAATGACAAATTTGATATATCAACGTTCTGAAACAAATGAAAACCTAATTCTGATTGTTGGTGTTGGCAATATTTGACATGTTCTTCTACTTTAAAATATTCATCCCCAAATATCTTTAGAAGATTCCCACAATCCCAAATATTATCATCAATATCCTCATCATCAATAAAAATATGTTTTAAGGATGAAGGCCCCTCTCTCTAAGAAAAAAAGCTAGATTAGGATGATGATGATGATGAGATGTGATATAAAATAGCCTAGGAACTACTTTAGAAGGTTGAATGTCTCTAGGAATGATGAGATAGAAACTATGGAATATCTTATTAAACATACTGACAATCTCATTTCTCCTTTTCTTCATGGCATAAAATTCAGAAAGCCGTTGTTCGTAAGGTTTATTCTTACCCCGATATCTCAAGAATACATTATGAAAGTCTATCCATGAACCTACTCAATCAATTGCAAAATGTTTAACCATAGTCGAGCATCTCCCTGTAATAATGAAAAAAGGTTCTCATCAACACATCGTCATGAATAATTTCAAAATTATTTGTGAAACATTGAAAGGAATCCATGTGTTTCTCTATTGTCACATGATCTTTTCCATTGAACATAGGAATTTAATCTAAAAAATTTGTAGGATAATCATGGAGGATAAGTGGCGGCTTCAAAGGTTTATAGCATTCTCTGATATTGGAGTAAACATAAGTGAGATGGTTACAAGCTAGAACAATGATTACATGAGTTGATAAATCAACTTCAATATATTTACATGATGGGTTATCTTCGGGATGTATTTGGATAAAAGCATCATGATTCTCGTATGGTTCAAATGAAGGAATCATATCATCAATGCAAGAAGAAGAAGAAAAATTCGCTTTTATCAAGGGAGAATATATAGCAATGGGATTATGCTCATCTGAATAAACAAAACATGGGATGGTCCTTTTTAAACTCAATGGAAAGGACATGAAATAATTGATGAATAAGAATAAACGTTCATGAAGAAAACTTATAAGTCGATACATGGTTTTTCAATACCACCCTTTCATATTTCTGGAAACATAATTTATCTTCCAATGGGGTCTTTTGATTGTGGATTTTCCATGTCCCCATATTTTTCATGGTTTAAAAAAAATCTTAAGTCACCTTAGAAAAATTATTAATGGTGACAAATAAGGGGAAAATGCATAAGTATGGTTCTTAAGGCCTAATTGAAATTAATTGGAACCTAAATAATATTTCCTAAGGAATTTTAATGGACAATGTGACCACCAAAAGTCCCAACTTGAATTTATGGAGGAGAAAATAATTTAATTGGGAATAAACTGGATAATTAGCCAATAATATTATTAATGCTCAAAAAATATAATTATTGTCTAGGGAAAATATTATTCTAGATTAATGGAGAAAACAGCCAAAATAATGATTACATCCAATTGGAGAAAATTGGCTAATTAATTATTGAGTAATTGGGTCAAAGGGAACACAAGGAAATGGTTAAGGAAGTTAGAGGATGCATTTATGAAAGTCAAAATGGTTAAAGGGAGCCCTCATGAATTTAGTGGAGCAATAATTACCGAGTGCATGGTTTTGGGTGTTCCATAGTTTTTTTCTATGGTATTCATGGAAAAGCGTGATAATGGAATATGTTTTTCATTGGCCCATAGTATTTTTCCATAGTATTGGGGACTTTTCAAGTATTAAAGGAGGAAAAGGTGAATGGAAAAGGAATTATATTGCTTATGGATATAGTTATTTTGGATGGTAAGATTGGTGCTACCTAGTCTTGGGTGATGGTCCCATTGACAACAATTGGGTGATGGTCCCATTGACAACAATTGGGTGATGGCCTCCTTCTGCATCTAAGTAGGAAAGGCATTGGTGAAGTGGAGAGGAATATTCAGTTCCTTTCATTGTGATCCAATTAGAATTTGTTTATGTTCTACTCCAATATTTATGTTGGAGATTGTATGATCACACCCCTTGTTGCTAGTGGTCATACCATGATATTATTGTTCCCTTGTGTATTTCATACATTTTCTACACACATAATATGTTGTTCATGGTACTAAGGTTCCACACTCACATTGTTTAATTACAGGTGTATTTGGGTTGAGAGGTTCAGATTTTAGTCCATTGTGGGGTTAGAGAGCCATATTCTATTTTCTCTTAGCACTCTTTATCTCTCTACTACATGCGTATGTTGTTTTAGTTGATATTCGGAAGCCACATCTATTGTATATGGTCCTATCTAATATTTTTATGAATAAATAAGTTGTGATTCTCCATCTCTGTCTCCTATTAAGCTTATGTGTCTCTATGTGCCCTAGAATTACTAAATTTTGTGTTGTAGAAGATACCATGGTATTCATATATTATATAATGACATATATGATATATATGTAATCTATACATATTTCTGATAATGAAATCCCATCTATGTTCTGCAAAATTTCCTCTCTTTCATGCTTTAATGTACCTATGCTCAAATTGGCTCAATTCTGGCTAGTTTTGGGATTTCGGTTGAAAACGTGACTTCTACTCATCCAATAGAAAAAATAAGGTTAGATATAGAAAATAGACAGAAAATTGGTTCAGAACCCACCTTCATATATTGTATTTGACCCCATTTGACTTGATTAAAATCGGGTTGAAAACAAGGAAACTGTGTAGTTCCGAATTGGGAAATATCACTTCCAAAGACCCAATCGAACAAATTGACCTATGCATATTTTTTCAGACATTTTTACTATAGACCCTGTCATAAAAGAGTCTAGATACCTATTCCAAAATCCTTCACTGAGTTCTAAATCCTCCTACCTATCCGAAGGTCACTTTCTAGTGCCTTTCTTTTTGAGCTAGTTGAAAGGATCTGTTTTGCATATGTTGGTGTACCTAGGAGCCTTGCAGTGGGATTCAAAAGTATCTAATTTCAAAAAATAAATGGTATTGTTACTTTTTACAAAGGATTCTTGAGCTAGTGCATCCTCTGTTTTCCATCCTTACATTGGTGTATTCCTTGTCTTTTTTATTTGGTGTGCCTATATTTTGATTTGGGTACATCACAGGAGTCACCTAGTGAAAAGTGTATTCACTATTCACTATTTGAATTATGTACACCTCAAAAACCAAAACTAATCATTTAAAATCACCCATGGAAGATATATTCGATTCTCCATGTTGGTTGTGGAGCCTAATCTTCCTAATTCAGATATGTTATTGTCCAGATGTGTTTGTAGCCCATTT
Organism: Pseudotsuga menziesii; assembly: GCA_001517045.1. Classification (NCBI taxonomy): domain Eukaryota; kingdom Viridiplantae; phylum Streptophyta; class Pinopsida; order Pinales; family Pinaceae; genus Pseudotsuga; species Pseudotsuga menziesii. The sequence goes on from LPNX010130529.1 coordinate 140,992, forward strand.
TTATTGGACACTCATCCTAAAATGGATTTGCGGTGGGAATCGTCCCCCAATGGGGGTCTGCGGGGGGTCGTCCCCCTCGGTTGCACGGTTTGGGGGACAGCGAGCCCCGACCCCCATAATGTTTGGGATGTTTGTTGGAGAATAGTTTACGAGCTCATGATATTTTCCCATGGTAATTCCGCTATAAAATGAAAGCATTGTAATACGACTATGTATTGCATTATAGCATTGTAAAACTATCTTTGTGATTGTGTGAGAAAGACTGTGAGAGAGTGAAGAGGAAGTGCAATGATTTTATTGTAGGTTGTATCCCTTCATTTTGTTGGATGGTATAATAATAAAGGACTAGAAAATTTCTATGTGGACATATATCCCATATTGGGTGAACCATATTATATTAGTGTCTCTCTTATAATGTGTTTATGTGTTTAATATGTGCATCGTGTTTATTGTTATTTCTTTGCGATCCTATTTTTCTAACACTCTTCTCCCTGACAATGGTGCCTTAAAATGTTATCCTTAAGGTCTACACCTTGACTGCTAAAGAAAAAAATTTAGGAAACATTAGTTTGTGGTAATGGTTTATATTATTGGAGTGGTTCAAGTAACCAAACATAAGAAAAGTCTCATAAGGAAGACCGAAATTTATCCAATGATGGGAAGTGCCTTATAACTTTAGAGGCATATACCTTGAAAGTTTGACAATTGATGAACAATGGAGAATAGGGAAAAAGAACGCATTTCACTAAAATTAGTAAATACAGAAGCGATCCCTATTATTCAATCTGTTAAGAGGAAACAAACGTAGATAACATGTCACTTGATATGAAATGAGTGAAGCCAATGTAGTGCAAGAGACTATTTATGTGTTCAATAAGAATAAATGAATAATAAATACAATGGAAAGACATATTCAAGCTGAAAAGGACATCAATATTTGAGCATAATATGTTGTTAATTCTATAGTATACTTCTCGGTATTCACATCAGTACTATGTGCTTCAAACACTTGACCTTTTCTTCATGCTAAGAGGGAGATCGAACCCCAATACATTACAAATGAACAAATTTATAGCAATTACATGATAAGATATTTTGGGATAAAATTTTAACAAAAAAACTAAAATAGCAGTAATCGATGATGTCTTGTAGGAAATATGAGATAGTTGAAGTCGGATGCCTTCAAATCTGTGATCTGAAGTCGTTCGGGTGATGAATGGGCGTTTGAAAACCAACTGTAACGATTTTATAAAAAATTACATTTTTAAAATACCTGAATTTCTCTCAAAGAACTGCAAGATTTCAAAAATATCCCATGCATAGTCTAAATGGCTACATTCTAGAGGTGGGTTTTAAATCGTTTTGGAATATTCCTTACATTTTTCCAGAATTTGTTCCCAAAATTTGATACCCAAAAAACGAGGGGAATTGTAAATGTGTCTTTAACTTCTGCTTTTATCTGGAAGGACCTGAGTGCAAATGAACACAAAAATATCCTGAAATTTTCTACTTCAAATATCTCTATACCAAAAAAAAATTAGATAAGTGGACATATAATAAACAATAATCACATAGACTAAAAGTGAACATGATTTCCATATTTTCCATTTTTGTAAAAGCATTAAACAAAAGTTTAACTGGAAGTTGGAGCTATGTAGCAATATTTGGGAACAAATACTTTCCATATTTAAGAGTTGGGTGTTTTCTGGAACAGGAGATATTTTGTTTCAATGATATTATGCAGCGCATATACATTGTGAAACATCAGGTTTTTGCTGCAAAATCACAACCTCATTCTACAACGCCTTTATATGATCATAAATCACAAAATATCTTGAGCAGAATATGAAATATTCAAAAATTCATGCAATCAATCAACACAAAAACACAATAAGAACTTGGTTGCTAGTGAACAGTAGTCTTCTTTCACATTCTACAATGCCACTCTTCTGAAAAACTGACATATGTGATGCAAAATCTTAAAACTAAGCCAAACATGAAAAAAATTGATCGGTAGATTTTAGTACTAACACATGGTTAGTCAGATCTTCTTTAGGCTTCCCTTCAAATATAGGGATGTCTAAAGGAAGTTAATTTATAGGGATAGAAGGCCACTTAGGATTATGTAACAGTGTTTCATTGGTTAACTTCATCATGTCTAGTAGGTTCAAAGTAGCCAAAAATGGAAACTTTGTCTATTCCATAGAATTTAAATTCCCAAGAGTATTAGCTAACCATTGGTTTTTCTTCACAAACTACTATCATGGTATGTAATAATTCTCGATAATTGTGTAATGTTAACTACTCTATCAAAAATTATGATTTTGTATGAACTAAGTTTGCAAAAATTGCATAATATTGACTCTAGGTATGCCCCCAATTCCTATCAATAGTTGGATTCCTTGTGAGGTACTAACATTTAAAGGATTGACCGTGTTCATCCCTCCTACCCCATATGAATGAATGTTTCCTTGGTGCATATTATTCCCCCAACGAAATCCAGCACTAGCATCCCCTACTCATAGATTAATCTATTGCCTTGTGGAACATTAGTCCTACAAGAACACTAGTTTTCATACCTCCCATTCCTTAGAAAGGTTTGTTCATATTAGGTTGGATAGAGGAAATAATGGATCCAGTCATAGTGGAAGGGGTTGGCATGGATGTATGTACACCATAAGGTGGGAAAGAATAGAATGGAACTGATGGACCACTGCCAGGGTGTTGAGGCCTAGAAATTCGTAGGCAACAACAGAAAGGGATTCTCCCCAGTCAACGTTCCCAACTAGCCCGTGACTGTTTGGTATGGGGAATCTGTCCGGTTTGCGGTCCGGATACCATAGGTCAAAGTAACAAAAACAAAGGTTTTACCGGTTGCGGCCCGGTCCACCGTGTATATTTTTGTATTTTTGACTTAAGTATGATATGCATATGCCTAATTAACCATGCAGGGTGATAAGGATGCAAGGAGTATTCACAATGTGATGCGCAGGTTCTTACCTCTCGTCTTAGGCTCACAAGCATCTAAATCATATATGCGGAAATAAAACTAACTATCTATCTATCTATCTATCCCTGGGGAGCAAACTTTAACTTATTTGTGAGTAATGTGAAATTGTGCATGTATCATAAAGAGAAATTACATATAGCTGATATTTCTTAATACAACACATGAATGATTAAAGGTATTTCGACAATTAGATAGCTAATTGTTTTATGAACAGCATACATTACTCATGGTGGTAATTCCACAAAATAAACCAGAAATTATTTAAACAAGAACATAGGTTCTGAGAGTTAGAACGATCTCACGGTTAATGGACAAAAAGCTGGAAAAACAAAATAGTTCATCTTTCAGCCATCCACAGCATAACATTTGAAAGTGCCACCAATCTTCCTCCAACAGGCAAACAATACTTCTTTATTGCAAAGAGAAATAGTTCTTCTTACAATATAGCTTTTCATGTCTAACTGGGAAAAAGCCCCTTTCTCCCTCTAAGATTTCTACATTTATACAAAAGGGTGAGACGGTTGGGCTGCCCAAAGTAACCTTTGGGCTTCCCAACTCTTCACTTCCCAACGCTTGACTTTTCTCAAAAATGTTTTACAAAATGTTACACATTACAAAAAATGACCAATCCTTTACGAGGAGGATCTCACTTGGGCATCTAGAAATTTCTTCCAGGCCGAAGCTTCAGAAGCAATGCCCTCAAATGCACAAGGCTCTAAAAACTGAATATTGATCTCAAACTTAGCAGCCTGGTTCTTTATAGCCTCAATCCTGGCTACACTCAATCGAAGTTGATCCTCCAGAAGTTGCACGCTAATAGCTGAATGATCTACTTCGCTCCTCAAGATCTGATCATCCAGGGCTTTAATACGTCGTACTTTAGCTTCCTCCTCCCGGTATCTCTTCTGCAGCAGCTCCACAAAGGCGTTGTGATTCGGGAAAGCCTCAAGCCTCTGCTCGGCCTCTATCTGGCACTGGTTGTAGGTAATGAGAATCCTTCTGAAAAACTCGGTGCATGCTGCTTTAGTCTTCTTAAATGATTTTTTGAAATCCTTCGCGGTATTTATAGCAAATTCCAGCAAGTCATAGTCCCACTTGAGGGCCTGTGTATCCTTTGATGGCATTTCTGCTGGAGTTTCTTCATTGTTTTCCAGCCTTGCCATTCTGGCAATCAAGACTTCAAGGACGTCTTGAGATCTATCTACAAAGTAAGAGGAGGTCTCCAGGATTTCCTCCAATCGGCCATCTACCTACAGCACTTTGCTCCTCTCTCCCTCTATAGCAGTTTGTAGCTGTAGCATCTTAGCCTTTTGGGCCAAAACATGCTCTTTGAACGGTTGGAGTTTAACCTGCTGCTCCCTTGCTTCCTCCAGAGCAGTTGTGAGAGAAGAGATCTGCTCTTGATGCTTCTTTTCCTATTCTTTGGTGTGCATCTCATTGGCCTCCAAGAGGATCTTTTGCTGCTCTTCTAGCTCTTCTACCTTTTCCTGCAACCATTTATTTTCCATCTTCAGCTCTTGACATTCTTTCTGCACTTTTTCCAGGCATTCTTGTGTTGTTTCTCTGACCTATCTTTCTATTTAAAGGGCCTGCAATTCAGCCTTAGAAGCCTTTATCTCCCTCTGCATGTCTTCATACTTCCGCTTCAGCCTATTGCCTTCCTCTCTCTCTCTCCTCAAAGTGTCTTTCAATTGAGGAGAGGATTTCTTAGATAGCTCCAAGTTTGTCATGATCCTGCCCACATTATCCTCCGAAGCTTGAATCAGTGCTGCTCCGGCTCTAATGGTGAATCTTGGATCTTGGTCTGTTCCCAACATAACAGGCGTATCCGATATCATTTTCCCTGGAAGATCTCCCGTTTCAATTTTCCTTTCTGTTCTCTTCACTATCCTCTTTTTTGCCCTATCATAATAAACAATGTTAAAAACAGGGATTTCTTCACCCACCTTCTGTACAAAGGGGACCAGATTGAGTGTGGGGACCATGGGTGTGCTGGCAGCAGGTACTTGTGGGTCCTGAACCTCGGGGTTCTCCACGTCCTGGGTCTGCCCTGCAGCTGTTTCAGAAGCTGACTGCTCTGTCTATGTCATCTTTATCCTTTCAGCTTCTTGTTTTTGGAGCTCTTCATCCAGCTTCCTTTTCTTTTCTTCTTCTTCTTTCTTTGCATCTTCTTCTTTCTTCCTAGCTACCTCTTGCGCAGCTTTCCTTTTTTCTTCTTCTTCTGTGTGTACCCACACTGCAGCTTCTTGTGCCAACCTCTGGGCTTCCTCATTTCTTCTCTTTGCTTCTTCCTCAGCCTTTGCTTGTTCATCTCCCTTCCCACCTTTGGTGGTGATCTTCTTCTTGAACCTTCTTCTCAAGGCTGTCATGTTTACTGCATTTCAGAAGATGGATTCTTCCCGATCCCAATGGTGGGCATACTCAAAATGCACATTGTTTGTTTTGCAATGTTCAGCTACTTTACCGTGAGTATCATTTCTACGGAAGGGCATCTCTCCAAAATGGAACTTTTCCAGCTCTTGTACAAATTCATCAGCCTTTTTCACTCTGGTAAACTTGTAGCTTCCTAACCTGAAGGGAAAAGGAGGATAGGCGGTCTTCTTGTGCTCAAACAGAAAGCTCCCTATGCCATCCAAGAAGACCTACCTGACTTCTTCCTTGTGTATGATGTAGTCAGTGGCGTATTTGGGCAGCAGGGAGGGTTCTCTTGAACCTCCAAACATCCTGAAGTATAGGCCATCCTCAGTCAAATAGTAATATGCATATTCTTCGATTACTTGCAGCGCTTCTTCTGACATACAATCACACTCCCTCAGGAAAATGAGTGTGTATAAGGGCATGATGAAGTGTTCACAGACTTCTCGGTAATGGCTGTGATATTTATGTGCCCATAGTGGTTTATAAGCAGAATAGACAGGCATTCTTTCCCTATCCTAGATGCACCTGAGGCTAGGGAAAGGCTGATTGCATAATATACAGTCTACAAGTATGGAACTCATATAGAATTTGGACCTCTTTTGGGCCACTCCTCCCAAAGCTGAGGCCAAGCAAGCTAAAAGACTATTTGATACAAGGCTAGCCCAATTGAAAATTGTCCCTTGGGTTGCAACACAAAAAATGATTGGGATCCATTCTAACTTGAAGAACCTACCATGTGCTCTTCTGAAAATCTTGTTCAGCATTAAAGCTATGAACCTATAGAGGGCCCTTAAGCTTGTCGTATCGTAATCACCCGTCGGCCTGTATCTGTAATGTTTTCCCTGCAACAGCATATTTTTAAGAGTCTCTACCAGGTCCATTCTAATGTTGTTCAGCCAATCATCAGATAAAAATACTTGGGCTTCTGGAAGGTGGTAAGTTAACGCTACATATCCAGGGCTATATGCAGCATAGCCCTGTCTTTCAACATTTTCCAGAATCATTGTTGTGACATCTGCCCGGGGCAGAATCCAACCGATTACTTCAGAGCACAGGAACAACTCTGGTCTAGTGGCGATCTTCATCAGTGAAGATCTTTCTATGTTGGCATATATGGACTCTTCTTCTAATCCCATATCAAGAACTTCTCTGCGCGTGATCAGTCTATATATTTCCCCCCACTGGTATTCAGGTTCGATACCAGAAATGCACTTAGTGTCTTCGTATATGTATTTAGTTTTAGTGAGAACTTCTACTTCGGGCTCTTCCTCGACCACCGGGGTCTTCTTCTTTTTCCTCTTTGACATTGTGGATTCTTCCTGCCATAAAATTGTAACATTAAGCCCTTTTGGCTGAGTGACAAACTTGAAGACATCAATGTGCAGTGTATTGTTTCCTCTATGTTTAACATGGTAGCAATCAGTCAATGAAGCAAATATATACATGTATATAAGCTGAAATGGCCTAACTAACAGAACCATTGAAACACAATGTGCAGTGTTCAGTGACTCTGCCCATGACTAGCATGACGAAAAATAGTTATATATAGTAAAATGTGCAAGCTATCATTGCTGTATGATATTAAACAATTCTATCAAACACATTTAAGATGGAAATAAATCTACATTAATATGCAACAAAATTCGGCTCTCTGCGCACGCCATGGTCATCTTGCTGCGCGGGAAAGACAGTAGTAGTTACACAGGTTTTTTCAACAGCACCATGCTCACGCACTTATGGTCAATAAACTAAGAGCAGTGGCATATCCCTTTCAGTCGGCTAGGAATTCGACGCTGAGCTCGTACCGGGTCGAGCGGAACCGTGTAGGTGAAAACGACTGGGGTTTAAAAGATACAGGTAGCATAAAATCGGGACCAACCGTCCAAACCTAAAGGAAAAGTTCACGGTGAACCTATTCTGACCCACAACATTATCATACAGAGTGGTTTGGTGCAGACAGCGTAATGGCCGTCTGCACCAAACCCCCTCATCCTCTATGCGCAGGGTTGCATGACAACAGCGGTGGGGAAAAACTACTATGCCGGTCAAAATGCCCCTCCCCATGGACAGCAATGCCACCAAGAACCACAATATATACATGCAATTATGGGGAAAGAAACAGCCGCAACACCTAACTGTGGAAAACCAAAACCACCAAACGCTCAACAGAACAGGGAAAGGCAATAGAAGCCTACCTAGCACTGATGTGTATCCGGCGTGTATGGCGGGAGGAAAATGGTCAGGCTTCTATAGTTGCCACCTGGACGCGGGTACCGGAAATAGGATCCGAACAAGCTCGAGCGATCGACAGCACGATAGCGACAGAGCACGGCAGTTAAAGAATAACAATAGAATAATCCAACGTGCCCCCCGACCTCACATATATGCATACAGTCAAACTCTCGCGATGGGTAACATATCGGATGGCAGACCACTTTTGGATGGGAAGCTGAAAGCAAACTTCCTTCCGCAACGGCAGACGGCCAAAGCGCTAAGCCATCCGTGGAGACATGCATATTGGAACCTCGGGAGACTAATAATAGTGAAACGAGAGCCGCAACATCGGAGCCGCAAAGGATAAATCCATCCGCAATGGGTAAAGTCTGAATCAGAAGCAAAACAACTACACATCGGAAAGGCTAGTGTTTCTCTCTTCCGCAATGGCGGAACCGTAAAGCATACCACCATCCGCAACGTCGGGACTTGAGTTGGAAGCAACAAAACTAAAGGCTCGGAGAGTTTAGAGCTTTGGCAGCTGCAACAGTGGAGCCACAAAAGATGCGGCCTTCCGCAACAGCAAGATTCAAATGACTTAGACATCCGGAAACCGTACAACTTTTCGCGGCCGAAACGGCGGAAGCCCATGACTCACAGGATCGGCAAAAACAATGAAGCGGGAGCAAAAACCAAACAGTGATCGGGGGAGATTGTGACTTGTCGTCGGCAACGGCGAAAGAAGAAGTGATATAAGTTCCGATGCCAAAACACAAAAGCAGCCGATGTGAAAACAAACAAATCGGAAAGGAAGTCGAAGTCAATACCGATTATCCATCCATAACGGCAGGAGGGAAAGAAAATACCTTCCGATTCAGCCATTGATTCTGCCGATTAAAACCAACGTATCGGAAAGAAAATTCGAAGTCAAGACTCGCTATTTTGCCGCAATGGTGGAAGCTTTAACCAAACAAATTTTCGATTCGAACAAGCTGAAAATGCATCCAAAGGAAGCGATAAAGTCTGATCAAACATTAGATTGCTTCAAGCATCAGAGGAGGAATCAAAACAATTGGTAGATCAATCCCAGCACTTAGAAATTCTTTCTGGAAAATCATTGAATTAACTCAAGGAAAAAGAACTAATCCAAACAAAAAGAGGGTCCCAATTTTTTTGGAATTTGGGAAAAATGTTGCAGCTGCAACACAGGGGTATTAGTGTTCATTGATATGGGAGGAAAATTACCGTTCACAAGTTGGAAACCTATAAATTTCACCCCAAATAAAAATGGGTCGGTTCCTTGATGCATGAGTGTAGACCCACTTAAAGGAGAGACATTCGACGAAATAGTCCCTCAAGTAGGAATCAATGAGGACAGTGGGAACCATATAGATTCTACATGGATGAAACATTAGGATTTACTTCTCATTTCATATTGGAATTGATCAAAGGTGCAGTGCCCCCAGTTATAGGTATCTCTCATGATTTATCCATACTAGACTACTTAGATAGTGGATTATTAATTCTATGGATGTGTAATTTAAACTCTTGGTTATTAAAAAAATTAGGACTCTCTGTTGGGTTTAATGGCCCCTTGGGTTCTAAAATATCCTCTATATAAATAGGACCTAAGTTTTCCTCAGGACAAGGAGATATGGCTCTGGGGGTGTTATTCAACTATCCCTCGATGTCACTAAGGTGTCCTTCAAAAAAACTCTTAGAGTCACTAGAACTTGAATGGTTTTCTTCTTATTTGTGTTCTATTTTTTGTTCTTGGTTCTCTTCCTTTTTCCCCTATGGGGGTACATCATTGCAATCCAATATTATCTTAGTTTATCAGCCATGGTGTCCTATTGAAGACAAAAAGGAATAAGTTTTAAAAAATGACAAATAAAACAAACAACGTGTGCTAAAAAGTTCCTAAAAAACCTTACAAAAAGAATAAATACTCTCCCAGTGATAAGTACTTGGTTGTTTAGGACCAAATATTAATCAGTGAAGAGTATCAAATTAGGGTATTCCATAGGTCATCCTGGGATGATTAGGACCCAAGTTCAACTAACAAATATTCGAAAGAGATAGTTATGCTAACCTTCATGCAACAATTGCTAGGGATGCAAGTACTTTCCTTCAACAAATACCCTATCATGGAGCTAAGATGGAGGTTCCTCCTTTGGCACCACAAGGTGTTCCCCTTGCAATGACCTGTGAGGATCTTAGGAAAAGCATATAAGGTCACCACTTCACACTTGGTAGCCCCGGAAAAACAAGTGTTCGAAAGATATTTTGCTAATGGAGAGGGAAAGTAGGACATAAGTCCTAGATATGAAGTTGTCAGTGAGAAATACTGTCACCCAAGGAATTGGCATGATTGAACAAATCCAAAACTCATGTAACCCCACTAGTCCAAGCAACAGGGGAAAATATACCCACATGGACTAGTTTTACCTAATGCATAACATGTGTGTTAGAGGTGCTTCCACACCAAGTACTTCACACTACTGATGTATTTAATTCTCTTTAATTGTTACTAGCCTCGGTATTTTCTCCTTGGAGGATTTAACTCACAACACCCATCTCCAAGTTCCTATAACCTATACTATTAGATGAGTTTATAGAAAGGGAAATATCCTATATTCTTTACAATGCTTTTTGCTTTTCAAAAATAGGAATTTCAAGGAATTTTTCAAAAAAGAAGAAATTGACTGCAACTAAATATATTCCAAGGAAAATGCACTCATTCACACTCTTTGAAATAAAAGATGAATTACTTTTCAAATCACAAAATCAACTCTCTCAATGTAAATCAAATCTACCAATTTTTGTTTCACAAACTAAATACAACTTTTTGAGATCCAAACTTTTTACTTTTTTGATGAAAATGCAATTTTCTGAACAACAATAAAAAATATTGCAAGCAGTAAAAGAAAAAATGATATGCCTATCTCTCTGGTGAAAATCACTTTTAACACTATCCTCTTCGACCACAAACCAAAACCAAGTTTGAGAAGAAATAAGTTCTTAGACTCAAACAAGTTCATAGGTTTACTAGGTGACAATATTTTCGAAGCCAATTTTGCTTTCAATCATGGATAACCAAGAGAAAAAGCATATTGATGATTATCTAGGCCTTCACACTCAAGGCTTATCAATCACTCAAACAAATGAAAATCAAACAAATTACAAGACACTCCTGACACTTTTCACAATTATTTGACTCAATATCAAGATAAAAACACTCATCCACCACCCATACTAATCCAACAAGACCCAAAACGCTTCAACTATATCACTCATACAATCCAACCAATCCAATACTTTTACAAAAAAAAATGGGAGAAGTAAGAAATGTTTTCCAAACTTCAACTAATTAATTCCTATCCAGAAGGTTAGGTGTGAGTGCTTCATTCATGTAAGTACTACAGGGTGCGAATAGCTCCTAGGATGGACTAACAGAGAAAAAGTTCCAAGAGACTTTCAAAATTTTGGGAATTTAAGGTAACTAAGATATGGTTAAGTCTATTAGATACTGATACACCTAAAATAAAATTGGAAAATAAATCAAACAAGGCCCTGCAGAGGTTGGTTTGTTCCTAGTGGAGTCACCCATTTTGTTGTTCAGGAATAAATCCTATGACTAAGGGAATATCACCAATGTACTGATTATAATGAGACTAACATAATTGACTTTGTTTAAACAAAATTATACTCTTATACATGTATAATTCCACATACAAACATCAATAAGAAATTCTAAACTATAGAAGAGATTGGGGAGAAGAGAGATATGTACCTTTTTTAAAGGTTTTCTTAGTTGATCATTTTTGTCTTTCTCCATATCCACTCTTTGATTCCAAATGTCCACCTACAAAACCAACAAATCCAACCTTTCTCAATCCAATTGGACACTTAAAAAATAATGTAAATGAATTGAAAATGATAAGAAAAATAGATATCTAATCAATTCCAATATAAATCTAAAAACATTCTTTATGTCAACCAACAATCATAACAACAGGTGATTGGAAGAGGGAAATATTTCAAATATCAAGTATAACAAACAAATAAGTACAAGATTTACCTTCTCAATTCTAGGTACCTTATCAAACATGAATATTTGTGTCTTTCTTTTCATGCACTCTAACGATCTCACTCTGGTCCACTGGATGTATATGAGGGGTGAATTTACTTGAGGGTGGAAACTTCAATATTCAAGGATAAAAGGGCCAACAACATGGATTGGTGATGGATAGGATGAACGTTGTGTGAGTTATAATTCCACCATAACTTGGGTTACTAGGTGTCCCCCTTGGTCCATTTCGTTTCCATTTTATGCTTGAAGGGAATAGTTGGAAATGGTTACTAGGTGGTTTAGGGACTTGCAAACAGAAAAAAAAAAAATGGTTATGTAAACTTTCCAAATTCCATATTTTAAAATTTTATATTATTTTCATGGTATTAATGGGAATTTGTGACCTATTCAAAGGAAACATGTGAATGATTCGCTCCCTATTCAAAGGAAATGCACAAATTTTCCCTTTTTTGAGTTTACTACTCTTATAAAGCAATGAAAGTGTTGAGGTCTCACTTTTAATGATAATGTCATGAATGAGGGTCAAATCATAAGCTCTTCCATCTATAAGTGTAATTTTTGTGATTGAATAGTGAAAATTTGATTTTGTTCTTTTGAAATTTCGTCATGGATGGAGAAGTGTCGATTTCATCTATAACAAATTCCCTTAGCTTCAACAATGTACCTGTTATTTTAAAAGCACAATTCCTAGTTCCATTTTTATGAAATTGAAGATTATTTCATTACAAAAGTGAGACAGATGATCCTAGGAAGGGAACCTGATGGATTGACCTTTGAAGTAAAAATGTTTCTATTAAAGATGAGAAAGTTTTTCAAATAGAGAAATTTCACCTATATTAGACTTTATGGTTTGAGGGAAATCCTTTCTATCTTCCTAAATTTATTTGTGATTATTTCAGGTGGGGGTCTTTAGGAAATATAAAAAATATGGTAATTTTCTTCACCTCAAGAATAAAACTAAGTTCCTCTTTGTTCCTTAGCAATTGTTGAATTATTGTGAAAGATATTGTACATTCGATCAACAAGGATTAAGTCCTAGATTCATTGAAACAAAAAGAGGCTAGTGTTGTTGCAAAATATGATCTAAAGAAGTTCTTTAGGATACATTGGTTATATTTTGGTGATACCAAGTGTTTCCCTTAAATAGAGGTTATCATGGAGGTAGGAGGAGATATATATGGTGTTGCTATCAAGGATAATGACAATGATAGAGAAACACTGTGAGGATTGTTCCCTATTGGTATGGTGAGGAATCTATCCCTCCTTGAATGTTCCTATATATTCATAAGTTTAAACACCTACATAGTGATTAATAAGACACAATAAGATGCCATTGAAGAAATTTTTTAAAACAAGGATCCACTGATAAACACCATCAAAGAAGAAAACCATGTTATAGTTTTAGAAGAGGTTTCATGGAAGTTTTCCCCATAAATATCTCAATGTCAATGAAAGAATTATTTCTAATTCATCTTGAGATACGATTAAAAATAAAACTATCAAAGTTTGTAGGAATGGAAATGATATAGATCATCCTAAACTTCTATGGAGAGAAAGAACACACAACCCCCATTCCTTATAAGAGAAATATGATTATAAATAATGAACAAGAATTACTATCTAAGGGAAACATTGAAGAACAAGTTGATACTACTAGGAAACATTGAGTTTTTTATTTTTTAGTTGGACTTATTTTTAGGGAGATAACTCAAATAAACTTAATGTTAAAAAATTGTGAAGTGACTTACTATTTTAGTTGGACTTCTTTCTATAAGCATGCACTATTTTAATTATGATAATAAAAAACTAAGTTGCAAATGTTCGTAGTGGAAGTTAAAGTGGGGAATCATTGAAACAATTATTGTCAATTATTATGCTAAGGGTATCAAGGCCTCCAATACCTTGAGGATACATAATAATACTATAAATATGGTGTAGCATGTTTTCTATGAACAAGAAGAAGAGATGTAAGAGTTGAGAAAAAAGTGAAAATTAGAGAGGGTGTTGAATCCTAAACCTTAGTTTTTTGAATCCCTTACATCACAAGTACTTAAAGATAAATGGGAAGACCATTTAGGGGGTTGAGTAGAGTTATATAAACTCAAGAATTTTTGTCTACGTTAGTAAAGTTGTTTCAAGAGATGTAGGGAAGAGGATGGCCTTGGTTTTAGATATTTGGGAAACCATAAATAGTACCTATGTTCTATCCACAAGGATTCTTATGCTCAATGAAATGATTAAGACTAAAGAAAATAAAGATGAAGGATTTTCAAAAATAAATAGATACTTTCATTAAAAAAATGAAAACTATAAATTGTTTCTTAATACGAAATGGCAATTTATCTTCATACAACAGACTTACCAAAATATAGAGGTTGGGATCATAGAAAAATTTAGACCCTACAAAAATTTATTATGGCTTGTAATTGTCTTGAACATAGAATATCTCATATTTTCTAGTCTAAAATATTTATCCTCATAAAAAAGTTGGAAGTTCCAACCCTTATCCAAAAATATAAGGTAATTCCAAGGGAAGAATTCAAATCTAAGTTTTTTAACATTAACATTTTTTGGGGGTAGATTTCGATAGCCTTAATTTATTTTTATGTTGAATTTAAAAAGTGGTTAACAAACTTTATTGTTGATAACATGTAAACAATTCATGCAAATATATGTATGCCATCCTACTTGGAATCCAAGATGTGTTACTTGCACTAAAGGGTAAAGAGGAGATCATAGTAGCCCTACTTTAGGAGTATATTAAGACATGTCAAATCAAGATCCCAATGTTGGTTTCGAAGTAAGTGTGAAATTAAAAACATTTTGGGAAGTTAAGTACTTCGGGTCACCCTTGGTTCAATTTGGAAACAACATAAAATGAGTTTTATTCAACATAAGAGGGTCTCATATCGTTAAACATTTTTCACTCCACAATTGTGTAAGTGAAGATACCCAAGAATTTCCCTTCCTTCATTATCCTTATTCTCATATGTCAAAGGGTCTCATATCGTTAAACATTTTTCACTCCACAATTGTGTAAGTGAAGATACCCAAGAATTTCCCTTCCTTCATTATCCTTATTCTCATGTCCTTTCTATGCTTTATGCATGAAAAAGGGAAACTAATTAGCATTTACTTTTCTTCTACATTTAATATTTCCCTATTATTCCAAGTCTATGTGACCCCAAACCTGGCAAATGAAAGTGGACACATTCCTTTCTTGTTTAATTATTGTCATATGGATTTGTAAAGTCATTGAAGACATTATATTTATGATATCTTAAAAGACCTTGTTTGGGACATGTTGTTTTAGATATCTCCATAGATAACTAACCAAGCATCAATTGCATGTTAAGAAAATGTTAATGTGACTTGAAATTTGTGATCATGTTGAAACCCTTTTCAATGATAAAGTAGTAATACTTCAAATTTCATTGCAAGACTTGTTCATCTATTTTGGTTTACCTTTTTCACGAAAAATATTGATTTCTTTTATTGCTAACATCATATAAAGAATTTGATCAATTTAGTCTATGCAAATATTTACTATACATTCTACAATTGATTGAGACTACACATTCCATTCTTAGGTAGTTATGAATACTTAAAGGATTATTTTTTATTTTAATAACATTGTTGGTTATTAGAATTAAATATTATGTGGATATTAGGATACCTAGAATATTTAAAAAAATAAGCCTAAGGAAAAAACAATATTCATATAAAGGAGTACCACCTATAAAAATGAAGGTAAATTGTTTATCCCCATAAATATTCCCCTCGTTGTTGACTTATTTTCTCATGTGATTAAAAATAGATCATAACCTGTCTCCACTTTAACCTCTAGTCAAGTTGTCCCATTAGGGTTTATGACCATTGCC
The DNA here is from genome assembly GCA_001517045.1 of Pseudotsuga menziesii. Lineage (NCBI taxonomy): Eukaryota > Viridiplantae > Streptophyta > Pinopsida > Pinales > Pinaceae > Pseudotsuga > Pseudotsuga menziesii. Next base: position 156,608 of record LPNX010130529.1, read on the forward strand.
TAGGTCAATGGTTATTTCTTTTCTATCAAGAGAAGTCATATGTCACATCACACATCTAGTTCATCCCAGAGCATCAAGTCCAAATTCCTTATCATCGATTAGTGCTCTCCTAGATTTATGTTGGCTTTAAAGAATTGACATCATTTCCCCTCTTAACCATGACATTTTTTTGTGGGTTTAATTTAGACTCCTAATACCTTGGTTTCCATTTTAATCATTGGCAGTTTACCTCGCATGCAACAGTGAACTCACATCATTGATCCTTGATCATATGGCTCTTAATAGTGTTTAAACTCAAAAAACCCATTCACACTCCACATGTTCATACTAGTACCTTGGTAACCATTTTCATTAATGATGTACTACTTTAGGTATTGTTGTGGTTTTTATAATTGATTACTAACCATATGGTTTCTCCCATGCTTGACCTCAAATCATTATTACATTGTGCAATTTTTTACTTCCTGATGTTAATGTTCAAGATCTATTCAAATACCATAGACATGTATAGCACATTTCCAACATTATCATGATCCTATGGCTTGGGATTACATACAATGGCCTCTATACATGTCCCAAACTTTTGACCACTATGAACCTCCTATATTACGATTTTTTCTCGCACCAAGATACATTATTCTATCATATGTTCGAGATAGAAAAACATTCGTTTTTACATGTTTCACTACCTAGCTATATATACACCATCCTACACAACCATAGTCTCATATTGTATTTCACTTGACCTAACTTTAATAGAATGTACATTTCAACACCTTTCATGTGTTTCTTAAGTTAGTCTCCTTTCTCTCCTTAGTAAGGGTCATCATTTAGGTTGTTTGAACTTTTTGCAAATATGCAATGTGGTTCAGCTATATAGTGCTCTTCTAACCCCACACATCATGAGGCGTCTAATAATATCAAGTCATGTTCAAATTCTTGTGATACCTAAGTGAATTTTACTAAATACTTCACAAATCACTTCCAAATAAAATTTATGAAATCAAAACATTTGAGGACGAGCCATATACACATGAAAATCATAAGTCACTGAGTCATTTTTTACTATTTGAAGACATATGCTTATCACTTTATTAAGTGCACAGTTTTATCCTTATTCTTTGAAATTCATTAAATTGCTTTTTCGACATCATTTTTTAAATTGTGGAGCCCATTTAAGGAGACAGTTGCTTTAGAAATATCTTGGTCAATTGGCACCAATACCAGTTAAACCAACTTAGTAAATTAAAGGGTCATTAGTCAAAATAGAATTATAGCTTTCGCATTGAATTAATTCTTCGTTCAATCTCTATTTTGGATCCAAGAAAAATCTATAAACAAAGGAATTCATTCTCCATTTAAAGAAGCTCCAAATTGCTAGTGTTACATTACAAGAGATTCTCTAAAACAATGTCAATCCTTATTTCTTCAATCCTTCTATAATTTGACCATTATATTTATTATAACATAATTTCCCCTCCATATGACCATTTTAATAGAGGAAATGTTGTTGAAATTACTCTATAATTGTATAATTTGACCTTTATATTTATTATAACATAATTTCCCCTCCATATGACTATTTTAACAGATGAAATGTTGTTGAAATTACTCTATAATTGATAATAAAAAAACATTTCAAGTCAATAACTTAAAGAGAGAATTGGAAGCCAATCTCTGACACTCCTTAAGTGAAACTCCATTTCTGTGTATTAGTTTACAATCATTGATCACAAATATATTATTTTCTTTCCCCACGATAGACATATCAATACAATTTCCGTCTTTTTAGATAAGTGTTTAGAATACCGATCATTTGAGGAAAATAATAAATTGTTTGGTTTGTTTTGTATGCATAACCATTAGAAGGTGCAATCTCCACACAAAGACTCATCCTCCCATTTAACTTTTATACCATCCATCATGCAAGGGGTTCCCATTGAAAGGTTGAATCTCCAATCAGAGCCTCCTCCTCCCATTTAATTTTTATACCATCCATCATGCAAGGGGTTCACCAAGATTTGCCTCACTTTTCCTTTTTCAAATTTCATTAGTTTATCTCGTCTACTTACATGGGAATAAAAAAGAGTCAAATTAAGCTCTCTACTATTTTTTACATCAATTTTCCAACAAGATTAAGAAGGCTCATTCGGTCACCTAGTACACAACTAGTCTAATAGCGTGAAGCATCCAAAATATTACTTGTTTCAAGTTTACATGTTTTTCAATTGCTATTTGTTATAAATGTTGATTTAGAAATATACAATATCTTCTTATAAAGTTTTTTGTAGTCCATCATGATAGTCATTTTAGATTTTAGTCTTATTGTGTAAGTATATAAATTCATTTGTAAAAAATATAAAACATTAAGGAAAATAATAGACAATGTTTATCTAAATCTTTTATGTAAATGACTATGTACTAGAAACTAGATTTTTCACCAAAAAACTAGCGAAACAACTCACCAAGTAGGAAACAAGATATTTATAAAATTATAATCATTAATCACTTTCATAAATTATACACAAACATATTATGAAAGATTCCAATCCAAAATACATGGCCTTCCATTTCACATTTATTCCTAAAATTATAAATATGAATTGGTTGCTAAATAATTATATGTTTGACAAGGCTATTTAGCTAACTCTACATTTATCTCAAAAACTCACAACTAACTCTACATTTATCTCAAAAACTCAGAACTAGTTACCCACTATCAATATAAATTGAGCACATAGATCTACAGACAAACACACAACTCACAAAATAGATCACACAATTTACTCAGCAATTGAAGAATGAAACAGTGCAAAAATGGCTTGCAACTGTGAATGCTTTCATTAATCAAAAGTAATTAGAAAATAATTACAATGAAGTACAATGGCTAAATAGCCACAAGCAATTCGAATCCACATGAGGAAATATGATTTTATTACACTCTACTTGACTTTAGGTAACTAAGACCTTGTCTAAATCATTATCAGAGGACTCAATGGTTAACTGACCTTGTCTAAACCATCACCAGAGTTCATCGGAGTTCTAAAACACAACTCAAGTGTTACATTCAGTGTTGACTAAGGCTAACTGACTGTGTTAGGTGAGAAATGCGCCCCTCCTAGATGCAGCCATGCAACCCTAGCGCTAACTAAATGTAGAGAACTAGAATTGAATGTAACTGACTCCTAACTTAGCTTGACCAGTCACCAACTCAACTCAACTGACCTTGGTTGGTATCGGCACTCCCAGTGGCTCCTAAATTGTATGGATTGGTCTAGGAGGCTCCTAAACTGATGCATGCAAGTGAAATCAGTGGTAGTAGGCCTCAATTAGTGTTCCCCACCCTTTAGTAACTGAAACATGTGCTGCAATTAGGCCCAGTGGACCCAATGGTGCTAGTGAGTAAAAATAGACTAGATGGACTCCCGATTTAGACATGACTCCTGATTTAGACATATGACCAAATTGGACAAGGGAGGATTGATAATCATAATACCCCCCCCTGAATGCTAACTTGGACAATCTGTGGGCCTTGGTAACTAAGACCATAGGTCACCCATTACATCAAGTAAAATAAAGTAACTACTTAATACAAGGAGCTGGGGAAAAAAACACATGGGAAAAAAGCCCCCCCTCTATCTAAGCAGGTAGAATCAGGTCTCAAGTTTGAAAAACTTGAAAATATGTTGTTGAAATCTTCATCTATGTGAGGTAGCGAAGCAGCATGCATGGTGTGTTGTGCACAGATATTCTAGGACCTGGCATGTAGACTTCTCCTTCTTATCCAAAATTGATGATGGAAGGAAGGAGGAATGTAACCTTTGTCTCTTGCTAGATGAAGAGGTGCATGACCAAATCTATTCTTCTTAATGTAGTGAGACTAAGACCTTTCCATGTAGCATCTTACAGGGAGTCTATTGCATCTCTCTGAAGGAGGTAAGATTGCATAGCATAGCGCAAGGCTCTTTCCTTTCTGAGTGTCAGGTGGGTTTCCAGTCATCTTCCTAGCTTCCAGTTTCAAAGTAGGGACTGAATCTAGATCTGAATCACCTGAAATCTCAATCTCATAAACTGATAAAGATGGATCTGCAATACTAGTAGAAGCTGCAAAAGAAGTAGATGCATTGTTTTTACCTTCCCTTGCAAGTGGCTGCTAAGAGTGCATTGGTTCTGAAGGAGACATGAAATGTGAGAACTCATATACTTTTGAAGCATGATTTGCAACACCCTTCGCTATGATGTTCCTAGTAGAGATATCTGTGATCTCCATTGAGTCAGGACCAAAGATCACTCGCTTTGGAGATCTAGTATGGGTCATATGATAGATAGATAATAGGTTTGAAGCTAGAGAGGGAACAAATAGCACATCTTTGAACCTTCCATGTTCAAGCTTAATAGAGCCCTTACCTTTTGTTTGTACTTTACTGTTATTGCCCATTTGAATACTAGGACCATCAAAGGACTAAAAAGAAGAGAATGATTCTCTGTATGCAGCCATATGGTTGGAAGCTCTAGAATCAATGAGGAAGACATGTGCTGATAAGCAGAAATCCTTCAGTGCATGGTCTTTCCTTTGGTATTCTTCATCTTCTTCTTTAGATTCATCCTTCCTTGCGCTAGCAGGTGTAGAAATGTTATGTTTCTTCAAAACAAGAGCCATTTCATCAAGTTGTCTTCTCATACAAGAGATTTTTGAATGAAAGCCCCTTCCACAGTAAGAGCAGAGGACCTTACCTTTGCCATTATTCTTGCTTCTCTTCAAACGTGAAGGCTCCTTTGACTACTCTTTCTTCACATGAGACTCATCTCTTTGCTTCCCTTTGTCATTCGCTACCTTGTCTCCTCTTGCAACTAGAGCTTGATCTTTGGGGGATCGAATGATCCCCATTTGGATCAATTTATCATTCTCACAAGTGGGAGATTGGATGAAGGCATCAAGAGTGGGCATCTTTCAATTTGGAGTGGTGAGCCTTACTATTTGGAAGGTTGATACAAAGACTGAGTAGTATGCATTGAGCTTTGTGAGAATGGCAAGGATGAGCTGATCTTCATCCTTCTCCACTTTGCATTGCTTCAATTGATATATCAGGTTCTTGAACTTTGTGAAGAATTCACTCAGTGATTCGAAGTTGGATGGATCAAGAGTAATCAGATCATTTTCTAGTTGATGGACCCTCATCTCATCCTACTTATCAAATAAGGAGGCAATCTTGTCCCAAATCTCCTTGTGAGTCTTCAATACTTGGATGTGGAATCAAAGATCTCGAGAGACTGAGGAGAATAAGTATCCATGAGCTTCATCAAGCCTATTCTAGTACTTTTCTTTGTCATGATTCAAAACTGGCACTGCCTTTGTTTCTTCTATGAGTCTAAAGAGCTTCTTGGTGCAGAGCAGTACTCCCATGTCTTCCTTCCACTGGTGATAGTTGAAGGGAATGAGAGGCTCTACTGAATGAGCCATTTTGGATGCAGTAAGGAGGACTGAGCTGCTATAGTGAATGCAGTAAGAAGAAAGGGATACTTGTAGAGAATGTTGTGAGAAGAGCTAATAACCTGTCACACAATCAAACATACAAAGTAAGGTCAATAGTCTGCACTTTTGGAATTTCCTTCACACCCAGCATAGTTGATCAAGCAAGCTTGATCAACAATTTCCAAACTTGGGATATTAAGTGGTAAATTCTCCGCTTTTGGTGCAGTACTGGAAGGAGCAATTTTGCTCAAAAAAAATGATCGAGCTGGAGATCTAAGGAGGAGAGGTGCCTTGTTCGCTGAGGCTATGATACCATATAAATTGAGCACATAGATCTATAGACAAACACACAACTCACAAAATAGATCACACAATTTACTCATCAATTGAAGAATGAAATAGTGCAAAAATGGCTTGCAACTATGAATGCTTTCATTAATCAAAAGTAATTAGATAATAATTACAATGAAGTATAATGGCTAAATAACCACAAGCAATTTGAATCCACATGAGGAAATCCGATTTGATTACACTCTACTTGACTATAGGTAACTAAGACCTTGTCTAAATCATTATTGCGGGACTCAATGGTTAATTGACCTTGTCTAAACCATCACCAGAGTTCATCGGAGTTCTAAAACACAACTCAAGTGTTACATTCAGTGTTGACTAAGGATAACTGACTGTGGTAGGTGAGAAATGTGCCCCTACTGCATGTAGCCATGCAAACCTAGCGCTAACTAAATGTAGAGAACTAGAACTTAATGTAACTGACTCCTAACTTAGCTTGATTAGTCACCAACTCAACTCAACTGACCTTGGTTAGTATTGGCACTCCCAGTGGCTCCTTGTTATAGCTGATTTTACCACTCCAGGTGAATCACACTTGTATGGCGTTCCCCTATCCCTCTACAGACTCCTTAGACCCCTTGGACCATTTTTTGTCCTTTGATGTTTCCTTGACCATCCCTAAAAATGTGTAAAAATTAATACGCACGAATTTTAAACCTATAATCGCATATATATGTGGGTTTGACCCCTAAAACTGCATACACCGGGATGTGTGCATAACCCAAATCCTTTTGGAGTTTTCCTTGACATGGATCTGACTCACTTGACTCCTGGCCTTCCATATGCCTTGAGATCGCTTGGATTCGACCTTTCCGATTACCCCTTTGAAAAGCTATATAAGGAACTCTTTGGTACATTGAAGGCATAAGAGTGAATTGAGAGCAAAGAAACTATAGTCCATTGTTGCTGGAACTTGTGCTTGAGTCTGCATCCCTTAGTCCCTTGGAGCACTTTTGTGTTCTTCCCAAGCTTTCCTTTTGCTTGTGAGCTTGCTATCAAGAGATGGAGGATTGAGGTGGTGGGGGCCCAAGTCGGGGATTCAGTTTCTCTGATTCGCAGACGTGCCAATAGAGGTTGTATCCATTGTAATCTCTGATTTTATATTAATAGAAATATCTTTTCCTATCCAATAATGTATGTTTGAATTAATATTTTATCCATGGATGATTTCAAATGCTTATACATTGTTGATTATATATGCTAGAATAGATCTAACACCAATATATATAGTATGCTTGTCTTGTTTACTTGTTGTTGAGGAAGTGATTTATCAATTCAAGCTGAAGTTGGAAAGCTCAATGGGGATGTACTTCAACCGTCCGGAATAAGGTACGAGGTCTAATCCTTTAGTGTTAGATATTTAATTTCTATTGCATATTGGAAAGGATTGATTTATGGAGTCAAGCTATCTATTGTGGTACCCCAAGACATAGGAATTTCTCTCCATAACAAAATTGGTGACTCCACTGCGGACGTTCCTTGTTTGTGTTTGGGATTTGGGGGCACAATGTGCTTGATATTATTGACTTGCTCTTTGTTTCTCTTGTTTCTGTGTTGCATTTTATAGTATGTTCATCCATTGACACTCCCCTTTATTGGTTTGACCCTTGGCCTGCTTTTTACCACTGTCTTCTCTGTATACGTAATTTTTTGGCCAAAAGTCGCTAACATACACGGATTTTTGGCCAAAATTCGCATATACACGCCGGTTTTTTGCCAAAATCCGCTTATACATGCAGCTTTTTGGCCAAAAGTCACGTATATACGCAATTGTTCTTTAAACAGTCGCGTACATCCTCCCTTTTGGTGAGTTTGATGTTGTGGGAAGTTGCTAGGTGGGTTGTGAGTGTGGTTGGGTCTTCCTTGGGTCTGATGCTGTCTGTTGGATGCTTCTTTTATGACCAGAGACTGCTTTTTCATTGATTTTTCTTTGAAATTAGTTTTAGTCATTTATCCTTTTTGTTTTGCCATTAGTGCATTACTCTTTTTTGTCTCGGTGTCTTCCTGGGCTTGTCTTTTATACTTGTTGCAAATAATGAGAGTTTTAGATGACTTTTATTGCATTTTTCATTCTTTTATATTGAAAAATAAAAAGTAGTTGCACTCTTAGTTGCATCTTAGATATGGATTTGAGGAGGTACTTGCATTGGATTGCTTGGATGAGAGTTCTGTTTAGGATTTCATATAGGAAGGATTGCATTGGTATTCGGAAAGGAATATATATTTATGAATCTCATGTAGTGGCATACCCTGTTTTTCATTTGACAAAGATTGCACTTAGCATTGTTTGTTATGGTGTGCATATTTATTTCACTGCTGAGTCATAATTTCATTAGTTGCATGGCCATTTCCCTTTGATTAATTACAGCCAATTAAAATCAAAGCATAATAAAATGAATTACACTCTTTTCTTTTATAGGGTGCACCAACAAGACTAGGTTTTAGGGTCTTGGAATAGTTCATTGTGAGTAAATTCTCCAAGACCACTAAATGAAACATGTATGTGTCTGTCCAGGTGAGAGTGTGAAATTCCTTGGTATAATTAGTGTTTCTCAGGATCCTCCTCTCAAAAGGGAGTTAAGCACGAGGCAGTGTGAGCGGTTATTGATTGGGGTGACCCCTAGTCATAAATGAATAGCACCGGAGATATTTCCAGGATTGTATTCGTTTCTGGGGGCTCTTTCGAGAGTTTCAGGCTTTGCTACTTTTCCCATATGGTTGATCCCACCTGCGACTGTCCGCTTCAGCATTGGTTATATTGAGGTGACCTTAGTTGCCTTACCTAGGTTATCGAGAGGGTACTTCACAAAGGTTATTCTGCAGGTGTCCTGGCCAGGTAGAGGTTAGACAGCACAGTCGCTTTATGCGTTGAAGCTGAGGGCCACTATAATTGGTTACGTACCTCTGCTTGTAGTGTATGGGAGTTTCAAGCATCTCCTAGGCGAGACATACCTGCTTCATTCGGGAGCTCACATATCCTCCCCTTGGTTTGCTTGGATTTTGGCTGTAGATTTTCTTAGGAGTGTGCTCTTTGTGTGCTAGTTGGCCTTTGGGATTGTGGTTACTTGAGTATATTTATGCTCTCTTGAGTTCGGGTCCTTTTTTTTTTGGCATGCCTAGTATTCTATCACCCATCCTTGGTCCTAGTATGGACCCTAGTGTCAGACTTGGGGGCATCACAGCCCCTTACCATGCTCATAGATTTGTGAATGGTCATATTCCATCCTCTACTCCACTTGTGGATGATTTTTATTCCTTTCACTTGGTCTTTACACCGGTGGTCACCCTCATGGGGGTGGTAGTGGATGCATGAACGTTGGGTCTACAACTTACTTTCCTTTTTATGTCCCATCATTCACTGCATTATTTCCTTTGGGATCAGTTGTCATGATCATTCCTCCCTATATCATATAGTTTGCATTATTTATTGGTCATTTTGGGTTGTTTTGGACTAATATGGTTGTCATGTAGGGTCTAGTTTTTGTACACTCTCTTTGAGGTTTCGACCCATTCGTTCCTATCACAGGTATTATGTCTGAACTGGCATATAGGTTAGGATAGCACATCCGCTTGCATTTATGCATTGCCTTATGACCATTCCATCTTAACCTTAGGTACGAACCCATTCTGTGGTATCACAAAACCTTCATGTTGTTGTTAGAAGTGATATTATGTGAATGGTAGAGCTTTCCTATACATGGGTGTCCTAGTTAGCTCCCTTTTGCATTTGGTACCCATGCTGTGAGTCCTCTCTTAGGTCTGGGAGTCCCTTTTAGTCCTGCCATGTCCTTGAGCAAGATCTCCATACTCCTCTTGAACTTTATGCTGGCCATTTCCCTGGGAATCCCTTATGTCAAGTTGTAAGTGCATTATCATGAGCTTTGCCTACCTTATTGAGCCTTACGCCGACTTCCCTGACATTGAGTTTCAGCCATATAGCCCGAGTTTGTCTCATGTCTAGCCATGCAGAGCCATTTTATATATCCTTTGCAGCTTGATTCCCTATTTTTACTGGGAGGGGATTTTCCCCCGAGTGTCGCTATCCTACACATGTGTCCTTGCATTGAGCATAGGTATGTTCCACTGCTTGGAACTAGTTTGTTTTCCCATATGACACTCATATCCTCCTAGTCTTTAACTATAAAGTAGTTTTATTCTTTTTCAAGGTTTTTAAATATTTGAAAAAGTCCAAAAAAATCAAAAAACCAAAAAAGCTGGACAAGGAAAGATGTTATCTTTGGTAGCTATCGAGTCGTGTCGCCTTCGAACAGAGCACTATATATCACATCCATTGGTTGGGTTTATAGTTTGACTTTAGGAGCTGTACTCGTTTATTTGATTTTATCTCCACCAACTAGTTAAGCTTCCAATCCTCATGGAGCCTCTGTCGATGCCTCCTATGTCACAGAGATGTCCCAGTTTTGTATATCGAGTCTATGCAGCCTTTATTTTAGTCACCATTCACCGTTATGCTCTTGTTTAAAGGAAGTTGAAACCTGAGTCAAACATTCCTCAGTTATCCTGACTTTGCATGTCGTCCATTCCCAGTACAGTTACTGGTTCGTGCACCTTATGATCAAGTCCTTCCACATTATACAGCTTTGTTGAGTACCTCATGTTGGATGATGGGGGATGCCTTAATGCCCTCCTTCCAGTGGATTTCATCCCATCGACTTCAAATCATTTATTCTAGGATTGGAATCTAGAGTCATTTTTGAGTGCCTTGAGACTTGCAGTCATCAGTGGCAGGTTCTCTCGCCATCAACAGTCTTTGGGAATACATCAATGTCCCTTGATCGATGGATCCTCTCAAGTGTTCCACCTCAACACATTTATCTACACTTGTTAGTTTGCACTCTAGTACCTTGATTCCCATTTTCATTATCGGTGGGTGATCTCACGTCTTTTAACGGTATACATCAATAACTGGTAATCAGATGATGGAATACTATGTTCGACCTCGACATCTCTATTCACATAGTAGGACATGTACTCATAGCGGTTTGTGTAGAAGACCTTCTAGATTGGTGGCATCTCTTATATGCTACCTCCTTGATCGTGCCAGTGTTCATGAGATTCCAGTTCTCGTGACTTGATTCCAGTATATGTCAGACATTTCTAGCTATTATGGAGATCTTGATCCATTATATATCTTCAACCATTATGGAGATCATGATCCTTTGTATATATTCATCATGGAGATTCTGATCTATGTATATTGTACATGGCGATGACCACTTATGTGATATCTTGTATCATGCCTATTCATGGCTATTGTACTCTTATGTATCTGGGACTGCTATATGTATTCGCAGTTATGTGCAGAGTTGTATCATTGTACTATGTTGATTGGGTGGCTGGTTTTCCATTTGGGATCCTTCATCACTCCACTTCTGGGATGGACTTATAATGTATTTCGGCCATCGTATGACCCCTCTGACCTCACACATTAGGGGGCATCTATTATAGTTGATTTTACCACTCCAGGTGAATCACACTTGTATGGCCTTCCCTTGTCCCTCTGCAGACTCCTTAAACCCCTTGGACCATTTTTTGTCCTTTGATGTTCCCTTGACCATCCCTAAAAACATGTGAAAATTAATACACGTGACTTTTAAACTTATAATCGCGTATATACGCAGGTTTGACCCCTAAAACCGTGTGCATAATCCAAATCCTTTTGGAGTTTTCCTTGACATGGTTCTGACTCACTTGACTCCTGGCCTTCCATATGCCTTGAGATCACTTTGGATTCGACCTTTAATTACCCCTTTGAAAAGCTATATAAGGAACTATTTGGTACATTGAAGGCATAAGAGTGAATTGAGAGCAAAGAAACTATAGTCCATTGTTGCCGGAACTTGTGCTTGAGTCTGCATCCCTTTGTCCCTTGGAGAACTTTTGTGTTCTTCCCAAACTTTCCTTTTGCTTGTGAGCTTGCTATCGAGATATGGAGGATTGAGGTGGTGGAGGCCCAAGTGGAGGATTCAGTTTCTCCGATTTGCAGATGTACCCACAGAGGTTGTATTCATTGTAATCTCTGATTTTATATTAATAGAAATATATTTTCCTGTCCAATAATGTATGTTTGAATGAATATTTTATCCATGGATGATTTCAAATGCTTATACATTGTTGATTATATATGCTAGAATAGATCTAACACCAATATATATAGTATGCTTGTCTTGTTTACTTGTTGTTGAGGAAGTGATGTATCAATTCAAGCTGATTATGCTACCAAAATTATTAGGATTATTAATTCTCCCTAATGTATCAAAACCCTAAACATAAATTTAATTAGGCATGGTTATTATGGTATATACTATCATGTTATCATTACTATGCAACCTCATAAAATTGGAAGTTTCCCCACTTATTCCACAATTTGATGCATGAAATTATTTTGCATGATCCTTTGAAGTGTCTCTAAAATATACTAATCTCCACTAAAAAAATATGTCTCCTCTTGGTTTAGGTTCATTTGGCATATTTGTTTCTTTGTATTTTACCACTCCATTGTCTATTATCTAGGCAACATTGTGCGGAGAGGCACTCTCCAGCCCAGTATGGGAGAGATGTGATGCTCTAATAAAATAATAAAAAATAAAAAATGTAATTATTCACCAAAATAAATGTCAGCCATAAAAACGACCTAATATGGGGGAGATGTTATAAAGTTTGTTCCTAACAAAATAATAAAAATATAAAATTTAATTATCCACCAAAAACAATGTCGGCCAAAAAAACAACCCAATATGGGGCATATGTTGTAATGTTCCTACCTTACAAAATAATAATAAATTTATTTATTTATTATCTTTTCTACAAAAAATTGTCGAAACCATGTGCAAGGCCTCCTAAAAAACCCATGGTTTTATTGTACATGGTTTCGTAGGGCCTTGCAAATGGTTTTAAAACCATGTGCAAGACATCCTAAACAACCCATGTTTTTATTGTACACGGTTTAAGAGGGCCTTGCAAATGGTTTTAAAACCATGTGCAATGCCTCCTAAACAACACATGGTTGTATTGTATATGGTTTAGGAGTGCTTGCAAGTGCTTTTAAAACCATGTATGAGGTAGATGTTTTGAATACTAATATACTTTAATTTATGCAATACCTCATAGTCATATTAACATTATCCTAGATCCTCACTTTGAGTTATATTTACGATAGCATTAAGATGTATGTAATCTAGGTTTGAAACAATTTAATGTTGGCATTTAGGATAATGTTGCAAGGTTTTACATAAGGGTTTTTAAATTATGGGACTATGAAATATAACTATTAAAATATGGTTTTTTAATAGTGAATCATTTATAATAATAAAAATGAAAGAAATGTATTTTAGATAAGGTTTTTTCAATTATATTTTAAATAAGGTTTTTAAAACATATAATGTTTTAACAGTTATAATGTTTTAATGATTTGAATAATAATTTTTTTAAATAAGGTTTTTAAAATATAATTGAAAATATAGTCTATTTATAGAATAGTATAATATTATAATGTTTTAATAATTATAATGTTTTAATAGTTATAATGTTTTAATAATTTAAATAGTAAAAAGGTTTTTTAATCTCATATATATTTTAAATAAGATTTTTTAATTATAATTGCAAATATAGTCAAATTGAAAAGTGTCATATTATATTGAATTTGAGTAACATAATTTCATTTGCATTTCATTAACATGTACATTGCGTTTTTTCTTTGCATAGGTTTCAGTGTATGGTGTATTAATAGTAATGCATAAATTAGTAGCTACACTGATTGGTTCTAATAGTGTATTAATACCTTGAGAGATGTTTGCACCTCGAGATATTGATCCCTCTCGGCGCTTAATAGAGTCTAGGATTTGGATCTACGCTAGTTTTATTCTAATAAACCCTTTGTAAGGAAGTAGAGGTACAGAATACACTTCATACACTAATCAAGACAGAAGAATGTGTAGAGACTTAAGTAAAAGAAATTGTAATAATGGACTACACAAAAACGTATAACCATTAGGCAATGGTTTCCAAGGAAAACCCTTTTGGAAGAAAAAACCCACACTAAAAATTGTACTTGAAAATATCTTAATTATCAGTAACTAAAAACTGGTTATAATACATTACAAAGCCCTATGGTATCAACAAGGGTGTTCAACAACACACCAACAACATAAGTATTCTATAGAAATTTTGGTAGCATAATCATAAGTTAAAATATTATGCACACTTTTTCCTCCAACCCTTGCACTCAATAGATGGGTATAAAAAAACAAACCATATATGGTTTTCCAATTCTATGTATTGAAACCACCAACAATTAATTGGCCATCTACTGTTTCTTAGCATTCACTGTCTATTAGTGATATACATTTATACTCTTCCATTGTTCAACATTTATTCCCTTCCATCCCGCAACATTTATTCTATGTTGCATCTCAACGATCATTACTTGCTCCACTAACGGACTACAAGGTGTAGTGACACACATGTCTCAACATTATCTCACTTGACATATACCTTGTTGTGCCGAGAGGCGCTCTCCAGCCCAGTATGAGAGAGATATTGTCACATTTGTACGTGACGCTCTAATAAAATAATAATAAATTTATACCCAAAATAATGAATAATAAATAATAATAAATTAATTATTCGTCAAAATAAATGTCGCCCAAAAAAACAACCTAATATGGGGGAGATGTTGTAACGTTTGTTCCTAACAAAATAATAAAAAATAAAAATAATTAATTATCCGCCAAAAACAATGTTGGCCAAAAAAAAATCCAATATGGGGCATATGTTGTAATGTTCCTACCTAACAAAATAATAATATTATTATTTAATTAATTATCAGCAAAAACCATGTGCAAGACCTCCTAAACAACCCATGGTTTTATTGTACATGGTTTAGTAGGGACTTGCAAATGGTTTTAAAACCATGTGCAAGACATCCTAAACAACCCATGGTTTTATTGTACATGGTTTAAGAGGGCCTTACAAATGGTTTTAAAACCATGTGCAAGGCCTCCTAAACAACCCATGGTTTTATTGTGCATGGTTTAGGAGGGCCTTGCACGTGGGCCTTGCATGTGGTTTTAAAACCATGTATGAGGTAGATGTTTTGAATACTAATATACTTTAATTTAATAATAATAATCTATTTTTAAGGTCACCGCCAAGCGAGACACCAAATTGGTGTATGAGACCCCCTTGTTTGTGGGACAAGGGACCCCCCTCTGCGCAGCGATTTAACTGCTAAAGTCTACAAAGGTGTACATACACTACCCCCCTCTGGATTTGAACCCGTGACCTCCTAAGAGGAAACACATGCTCTTAACCAATACGTGAGAATCATATTAACATTATCCTAGATCCTCACTTGAAGTTATATTTAGGATAGTATTAAAATGTATGTAATCTAGGTTTGAAAGAATCTAATGTTTGCATTTAGGATAATATTGCAAGATTTTAAATAAGGGTTTTTAAATTATGAGACAATGAAATATAACTATTAAAATAGGGTTTTTTAATAGTTAATAATTTATATAAAAAAATTAAAGAAATGTATTTAGATAAGGTTTTTCCAATTATATTTTAAATAAGGTTTTTAAAATATAATGTTTTAATAATTTGAATAATAATTTTTTTTTAAATAAGGTTTTTAAAATATAATTGAAAATACAGTAATTTATAGAATAGTATAATATTATAATGTTTTAAAAAATGTAATGTTTTAATAATTATAATGTTTTAATAATTTAAATAGTAAAAAAGTTTTTAAATCTCATATATGTTTTAAATAAGATTTTTTAAGTGTAATTGTAAATATAGTCAAATTGAAAAGTGTCATATTTGAAAATATATTGAATTTCAGTAACATAATTTCTTTAGCATTTCATTAACATGTACAGTGAGTTTTTTCTTTACATATGTTTCAGTGTATGGTGTATTAATATTAATGCATAAATTAGTAGCTATAGTGATTGGTTCTAATAGTGTATTAATACCTCGAGAGATGTTTGCACCTTGAGATATTGATCTCTCTCGGTGCTTAATAGAGCCTAGGATTTGGATATACGTCGGTTTATTCTAGTAAACCCTTTGTAAGGAAGTAGAGATACATAATACACTTCCTACACTAATCAAGAGAGAAGAATGTGTAAAGATTTAAGTAAAATAAATTGTAATAATGGACTACACAAAAACATATAACCATTAGGCAATGGTTTCCAAGGAAAACCCTTCTGGGAGAAAAACCCCACACTAGAAATTGCACTTGAAAATATCTTAATTATCAGTAACTAAAAACAGGTTATAATACATTACAGAGTCCTATGATATCAACAAGGGTGTTCAACAACATAAGTATTCTATAGAAATTTTGGTAGCATAATCATAAGTTAAAAGATTATGCACACTTTTTCCTCCAACCCTTGCATTCAATAGATAGGCATAAAAAAACAAACTATATATGGTTTTCCAATTCTATGTATTGGAAACCACCAACAATTAATTAGCCATCTATTGTTTCTTAGCATTCACTTTCTACTAGTGATATGCATTTATTCTCTTCCATTGTTCAACATTTATTCCCTTCCATTCCACAACATTTATTCTACATTGCATCTCAACGATCATTACTTGCTCCACTAATGAACTACAAGGTGTAGTGACACACATGTCTCAACACTATCTCACTTGACATATACCTTGCAAGATTCTTAGAGATAATGCATCAAATTGTGAACTAACTGCTAGGGGACATAAGGGTCATAGAATCACAACAACGCATAAATTTTGTTCACTAGTTTTGTCAACACATTTACAATATTTTGCAAAATGTCAATTTTTTAGTATCATGTTTCCATACTTTACAATGTACTAAAAAAAATGGTAATGGATATCAATGTGATTTGTATTTGCATGGAAGTTCACATTCTCAGCCAGATAAATGGCATTGTTACTATCACATTAAGCTATTATAATAGATCTCTAAATTATCCCTACATCTGAACATGGTTTTATAATCCAAATGGCCTCCTTATAAGCATGTGTAGCTACCATATACTTTAGTTTTGTAATGGACAAATAAACCACAACTTGTCACTTGATCATCCAACTTATCACTCTACATCCCCTACACAATCGAAATCCACATAACCCTATATGTCCACTCATTGTGGATCTTTATGAACACTGCTATGATAACAAATGGAATACTCAGAAGTACCTCACAAATACATGAAGACCCTCTTCAATATAGACCAATATTCATGTCAATAGTTATCCATGAATTGACTCAAAATTCCCATTGCTTAAACGGTGTTCTGTCTAGCACAAGCCATAACATACATCAAACTACCAACTACACTAGCTTATCATGATCTTTTTAACCTTAGAATTATCATGGATTGATTTTAAAAGAGTGTGAAAAACATAAACTTGTGCACAATAATGAAGAATACACAAAATAGAAGAATGCACCATAAACTCACGAAGCCACAAAATTGATAACGTAGTTCGTTCAATAAGGACTATGTCTCTGGGCATGCTTCTACAATGGGGAGGCCTTTTATATTTATGATCAAAATAGAAAATATATGGAAAAATATAACATGATACCTCGATGGTTGGAGAAGGAGAAAACATGTTGCTTGGTTCCGCTAACTAAGAACACCAACGAATCCATATTACAAAATCAGTGAAAATCGCTACAAATACACCCACCTTCTCCTTACATGAGTCACAACAATCACTTCCCTCTGTGCTCGTATGGAAATCTATGAAGTTACTTGTGCCAATGGCACATGGATCTCAAACATAAAATATCCACAAATTATCTGTCCAAAGTTCCCCCAAATGAACCTTAAAAAATGGAGTCTTTCTCCAAACATGAAGTCTGACAATAAGCTCTTGCTCAAAACAAGCTCTCACAATATCTCAACAATCTTTCCATTTCTCATGCCTCTTACATGTATAAAGCAAAGGCTTAAATAGTTCATTTGGTCACATAAAACATATAAATCTCTAATTTAAAATTAATTACAATTTAGTTTGGCTTTTAATAACATCAGCATAGATCCAAATCCTCGGCTCTATCAAGCGCCGAGAGGGATCAAATCTTTGGAGGTGTAAACCTATTCTTAAGTATTGCACTCAACAATCATTTTTTATGTGATTCAGACCAAAAGACACATCTTTTTATTTAATGTCGACATATAATATTTTTATTATTAATATTTAATACTATTTATGGTAAGCATATAAAATTTTATATTATTTTTTATTTTGTTAGGAAAGAACATTACAACATCTCTCCCATACATGGTTTTAAAACCATGTGCAAGACCCTCCTAAAACCATGGGTTGTTTAGGAGGTCTTGCGCATGGTCTTAAAACCATTTGCAACCACCTCCTAAAACCATTTGCAACCACCTCCTAAACCATGTACAATTAAATAAATAGTTATAAATAAGTATAATTAAATATAAGATGGTAGAATAAAGAGAATTGATTTTATATATATATATATATATATATATATATATATATATATATATATATATATGACTAAGCCAATGCATTGATTTCATAGTTAAAATGTTTAGGTATATTAAATCGCTTGGATTAATAATTTGGAAATTTGTAATTTTTATAGGGATGAACTCGGTAGAAAGAGATACTTAGCTAAGTTAAATTGATGATTTAAGTTGAAATAATTAAGTTAAGTTAGCTCATATATAATTAATTATGATAAAGCTAAAGCTAAAATGAGAGTAAAACATTATTTAGTAAATAGTAATTTAATATTCAGAAAACTATAAAACTCAGTATAATTATAAAAGAAATGCAAATTAATTATATTAGGGTTAGGGTTTATCTTTACCATAATTAGTAAAGATAAATTTATCTTTTTTTCTTTAAGGAGGCGATTGTTCCTATGGAAATTTGCTCGTTGGCTGGTATCTCCACCGTGATAAATGCTCGTAATAACTTTTTTTTTGCCTCATTTACATTTAATTTGCCTGAATTATAATCTTGAACATGTTGGATTTGCCTTAATTAAAATCTTGAAATAGCATGCCTTCATTTTTTCTTAATTTTGTTTTTACAGAAACGCTGATAAGTAAATAGAAGTAAATATTTATATCCTACATTTACATGAGGAATGTTACATAAAGTTACAACATCTCCCTCATAATCTAAAATAAAAAAGTAAATAGAAGTAAATATTTATAGCCGACATTCATATGAGGAACCTCACATAACTTTACAACATCTACCTCATAATCGGAAATCATAAGTAAATAGAAGTAAATATTTATAGCCGACATTTACATGAGGAACGTTACATAACGTTACAACATCTCCTTCATAAAATTTATAGCCGTCATTTACATGAGGAACGTTACGTTACAAGATCTCCCCCATACTAGGTTGTAGAGCGTCTCTCGATGCAACAAGCCCAAAATATGGTTCATACCAACTTTCCAGCTAATTTTCACATTTAGTTACTTCCCCATAATGACATTTACAAATTCCAATATTTTGTTAAAAGTCATAACAATAATGGCCCAATATGGAACCCCAAATTCGTGGGCTTCCTATGGTTAAAAGCTTATCCCACAATATACCAAACAACCATTAAACGTCCCTCAAGTGGCATATAATATCCACCATATAAAACAAAATATGGTTATAACAAACCAAATTAAAATGTCTTGTAACGTGGCATATAAAACAAGTTTGTAAACCCACTTTCCCTTATCCAAAGTTTTTAAATTGGCATGTGCTAATTTTTGTGGGGGCGCTAACCATAACAACCAAGAACTAAATGTTCGTTTTGTCCCATTTTAATGCCATTGCCAACCCATTATGGGATATAGCTATAAAAAAATGCATTTGGAGTTTGTTGAGTTTGGTGGCATCCTCCAACTTTGGCATATGGAAAAACCATATGGGAACCGCCTACTTAATATGGGACTTAATATGGGTACGTCCCGGTGTCAAACCCGCGGGCTTCCCATTTCTTTCAATGGTTAAATAAGAACTAGAATAAATTAATCATTTCTCGTTCATGTCATAAGAAGCATGTAGTGGTGCAATGGTAAAGTTGATAGGCTATTAAAAGAGAGGTCATAGGTTTTAAACAATATGAGGTCAATTTGGTTGCTTTATCATTCAACCTGCCAACTAGGATGCCATGTGTTACCCTGTTAGTAGTGTTATGTAAGCGTTGTATGGACAGTAGTGTCATGTAAGCGTTGTATGGATGTCACGTGTCACTTTGTCATGTTTTTTCACATCTTCATAACTTTATCACTTTCGCATACAACTTTCATTTGACGTGTCATTAGCATCATTGGGATCGTCTCGACGAGTTCTTCGATCTAGTGCTAGTTTTGTTGAGTTTGAACTTTTGACCCTTTGGAGATCCTCCTAGATCACTAGCATAAGGAACAAAGGCCATTTCCTCCATCTCTATGGGTGTTGTAGGACATTGCTCAACTAAAATTCCAAGGGAAATTGAAACACACAATGGTGTGCAAACTTCAATATGAAAGTGTTGTAGCACAGAGTTCATGTACTTACTATATCTTATAAAGCTTTGTGTCCGCTATATATATATATATATATATATATATATAACAACCTCCAATTCCTTCATGTCAAATGTGTTGAAAACTGTGACATCAAATCATAAGTCACATCCCTATTGTTACCAAAAATAACATATCATCTACATAGAAAGTGATAACAAAGAAATTACCATCATTGTTTTTCGAATACACACAATGATCTAATTGTTGATTATACAGCATCAGGATTCATTCTGCAAGACTTGTGTTGTATCAAGTCAAGGACTTGTGTTCTATCAAGTCAAAATATTGTGTTGTACCAAGTCCTATATATATACTCTCGTGTTGAGGTGGGATGCTAGTACTATGATCTTGTGTTGTATCAAGATTGGTCTTGTGTTGTATCGAGACTATAGACTTGTGTTGTATCAAAGTCTGGACTTGTGTTGTACTATGTCAATGATTCTCATAGACGACACCCTATGAGAATGGATCTCCAATCATGGAGATGAACTTGTTTTGTATCAAGTCATGTGGTTATACTATGTGATATATTGCTAGTCATGGTCATTGAGTACTATATGCGTCCTTTAGGGATTATCTACCTCTAGAGTGAATTACTTTAGCATATGACTATATGGCATGGGGTAATATATATGATCAGCGGTATGGACTAATTCTTATGAGTATGATATGATAAGATGGATAAATAAATACACATGTGGACCATGCAGTAAATAATAAATTATAAAGATATAAGCATAGAGAGAGGATGAATTCAAATTGCCTATATGTGAAATCGAATTGTAGAGGCTTTAGTTAAAGCCTTAGTTGTAACTAAAGAATGTATCAGTTAAATAAGGAATCTCTCTAAGATCCATGCAAAGACAAAAAATAGTAAATAATGTAATTGAATTAATAAAGACTTATGTGTTTCAGTTAATTAAAATAAACTTACAGAGATCCATCCAAATGTTTTGCATGGATGGAACTAAGAGTGAAGCACCGATGACACTTAAGTTGGGCATGTTAACTAAGTGATCGACATTTAGCTAACTAAGAAGATCCATGCATAAGTTAATAATAGAAATTGTGCACTACATGTGAAGTATCAAAGACATTCAGTTAGCCTCCTAGCTTTATGGTCATACATTCAGTTAAATTCAGTCAACATTCAGTTAAAAACTAATAATGAAAGGAATGGTGCATATATTTGTGCATGTTAGGTGTTTTTCCATGTTACTAGTATGCTATGCATATGGCTGTTATATTTTTAACATTAAGCTAGCATTATATTAGGATCTTTAACTAAGAGAATAACAAGCACAACAATCAAACACAAGAGACAATGAACACACTGTTTTTCCTCGAGGAAACCATAAATGGAGAAAACCCCGCAACTTCCTCAGAGATAGAATCAACACCAAAAGTAAAACCCAAAACAGTAAGATGATCTCCCGACAGCAGTAACCTCTTTCTTCCTAGCCCCAATGTCTTCTTCTTCCTCAGCTATGCACTATAACTGAGTGTGAGTGAGTGTGTGATAAATAGAGAGGCTCACTCTCTACTTATACTAATTCCTGACTTGACAATAACCTACTAGGGCCGACTTCTCTAGGAGAGTCTAATAACCCTAGCGCCCCGGAACTGTGGGGACTTTGACCCTTGATCAATAGGAGGGTTACCCACAATGACTTGACATGACTTGTTTACATTATAGAACCTCCCAATATGAACATCAAGGCATGACATGACTCAAGTACATTACAGACACATCCTGTAATAAACATCGGGGTACAATACATAAGATATACGGATGGATACATTCCGAAGTTACAAATACATTAACAATGGAAAGTTCAACCCAATTGATTATCATGATGTATTGGATATCTCTTTTCTACTGCTGAGGTGATATCTCTTATCAGACAATTTGCTTATGTGTTGTAAACCATTTTCTACAAATATATCTATCATACTCAAAGAATTGTTGGGTTTTTCATCCTCCGTGTTTGGAGGGTTTTCCCAGGGTATATCTTGTCTCTTATGGTTGAATGATTTATGTCGTTGATTTGTCTTATGAGATTCATATATATAGTGATTGATTAATAAAAGTTTTAAAGTTCAAGCATATCCTTTTTTGCTCAAACATTCACATGGTATCAAAGCATAGGGAATGAAGGAGTTTAGTTTTGTGTATCAAACTAAAGCCTACGTGATCTTGAGGAGTTGAGTAAAAGATTTGAGGCATGACATCGATCTCCGTCCGACTGGAAGATCATCTCAAGGGCACTTCCAACTTCAACACATGGAAGGTGAGAGTATTGAACACTCTTGAGTAGCATTAACTATATGGATATATATCCACAGTGGTGGAGGATAATTCATCCAATCCAGGGTGAATCCAAACCAAGCTAGTATGCATCATTCTCGTCATTGTTCCAAGTAACAAATTATGTGAATAATTTATGATCAAACCATGAGGAATCAGCCAAAAGAATTGAAAACCCACTTCCCAGGTGAGATTCTTTAGCTTAGTAGCATATTTCAAAAATTCAAAATAGTTTGGGATATGCGATCGGGTATTTGAATATGAAGTTTTCAGAATTCCTGTTATGGGCATCTTTCCAATATGGATGAATTAGTTGAATGACCTAGGGATTTGTGGATTGGATATTACTCTTGTTCAATGGATCTTGTGTATAATGAGATCCTCCTAGAGTTAAGAACTCATCTAAAGAAGCGGATGATGATCATTGGAAGAATTTTTTCTAGAACAAGAGCATTCGCTCCAATTGGCATGGGATCTAATTTCCCCATGCAGAGATTCACTACCTCCTACATGAACTCAAATTTGCAAGGAGATCAAGACTAAGGAACTCCAGTAATCTCCACCAGGAAGAAGATATCAAGAGGGAGCACGCAAACCAATAAAACATAAGTACTTGTATTTTGTTTATTATATGCTCTTTAGATCTATATTCTTTTGAATGTGTTTCATTACAATCATATAAAGATCTGTATTCCTAGCATTAGGAATTGTGTTATGATATAACACGTTGAGAATATATGTTGAATGTCTTTCTTTTATTGAAAAATAACAAAACTCATGAAGTATACATGCATGATTGTTTGATTATCATATGCTTTTATAAAATTAGATTTACAGGTTTTTTAATGTATTCCTGGGATTA
Source organism: Pseudotsuga menziesii (assembly GCA_001517045.1). Classification (NCBI taxonomy): domain Eukaryota; kingdom Viridiplantae; phylum Streptophyta; class Pinopsida; order Pinales; family Pinaceae; genus Pseudotsuga; species Pseudotsuga menziesii. The sequence continues at coordinate 180,199 of LPNX010130529.1, forward strand.
GGATTGATGTTATGGTATAACATGATTAAAATCATATGTTACAATCCTTCTATTTATTAGTAAATATTAAAAGTCACGTTATGTTTAAATTAAGAACAATATAGGGTGTTATACACCTGAGTGGCACCTCTCCGTCCGAGTGCTGATATCCCTCATGTCGGCACACAAAAGGACACTTATGGATAGAGGTTTGCCCTTAACACTATAGCTTGGCTTGTCATGAAATACATTCTACCTTCATCCAGCTAGTTACTTTTCCATTTAGCCATGTTGGGATGTATTCGCGACTCTCATTCTTGACAACTCGCGAGTCATTAGCGAGTCTCCTTCACAGCAAGTCGCGAATCCTTGTATTCGCAGGTTGCGCTTATACAGAGTCGCGAGTCATTCGCGGGTTGCTCTACTACATACCCGCGAATGTACTTCTTAACATAAAAACACAAAATCATGCGCTAATGGGAGTTTAGTTAAGTCATTTTACTTAATCTCCCTAACTGCTACAACTTCCCCAACCTTCGAGAACTGCCTTATTTCACCCATATAAATACAGGCCTTGGGGAAGGTTGTAGGGACTTACACTTTGGAGAAAAGTTATGCTGGTGGATTGTTTACAGAAGTCTTTGGAGCAGTGAAACTTAGAATCCTTTGGTGACAGAGGAGTCCTTGTCTCAGACGTTTGGTTGTACTCTGAACTTTCTCATTATTGATAATAAAGAGATTACTTCTTCCACATGTGTCTTATATATCTTGGTTTGATAATTGTTTATGCTTCAGTATTTCATATTTGGATTATCTAACCTGCTAACATATATATATAAATCATTCTATATCTGGAAGATTGTTTTTGAACAGGTGAAAGAGGAGTGAGCCTTGGAGACTTTGGAAGTGGAGCAGATTGGAAGAGGACTAGCAAGGATCGAACGTCATTTAACAAGTAAGTTCCTTTAACCCTCCTATTTCCTATTCTGCACTTCAGAAGTCAATTGTATGCAAGTGTTTGAGTATGTTGGTAATCCCCGACCTACGTTTATTAGGTGCATAATCCCTTACAACAGAACTGGCGACTCCGCTGGGGAAGCCTAGACTGCTGTAGGTCATTTCTGTTATCCTGACCAGTTTTGCTTGTGAGTCTGCTTGTGGTTTATTATCCTGGATCTTGTTTACTTCAATGTTTGAAAGTCTTAGGGTTTTTTTCTTTGCTTTTAAGAAAAAATTTATACCCATTCGCAGGTTGTCCGACTAGACAGTCGTGAGTAAAAAGTTGCATTCGCGGGTTGTTATACTACACAGTCGCGAGTCATTCACGAGTTGCACTGCTAGACAGTCGCGAGTACTCCTGAAGATTTGGATTTTTAAAGAAGAGTTTGCTTGTGTCTTTTCTTGTTATAGTCCTTGTTTTCTGAGAAGACTTTCATTAAGAATGCTGTAGAGTTTGCTTGATTGCCTCAGGTGATCACATCTTAGTGCCTTTTGAAATCCATTGAGTCTTTTTACTTGATTTATTTACTGTTTGCATCCTGAAGCTTTTGGCCTGTTTGGGTTCTTGGTCCAAGTGTCTTAGTCCAGATCAGTGATCAGGGTCTTGGACTTTGTTTTTCCAGTCTGCTTTCTGACAGTTGCTGATTTGCACTTGCCTTTTTTAAGTCTGCAGTGGTTTTGTGTCATTGTTTAGCACCCAAGCTAGGGTTCCTAGCCTGCTTCTCTTGCTGGTCTGTAGGTTCTATCAGCCTGTTTGTTTCAGTTTGTAGTTTGTATACAGACTGTAAGTTTCAAGTTGACTCAAACATAGTGCATTGTAGATGCATAGTAGTTTCTTTGAGCAATTTTTAAAGTGAAAACAAAACATAGTTAGTCTTTTGCATTGTAATTTTTGCATAAGTAGTGTTTGCTTCATTTTAAAAATATATAATCTCAGAAAATTACAAAAACATAGGTTTAGTTTCTCTTATCAGTGCTGTAGTTCATCAATACATATTTGAAAAAATGAAAAGAAGTTTGTTTTATAGTAGTAGTTTGCTTTGAATGCACTTTACTTTCATTTATTTTCTGCTGAGTCAAAACACCATACAGTATATCACTTCCACTTCCTCTTGAGTAAGAAACAGCCCTTAAAATTAATGCATAACTTAAAATTTATTAGTAAGTTTTTATTTCTAGGGGCCTTTCACCTACTAGCTTAGGCTAGACTTGTGGGCTAGGGAGTGTAAACTTCCCACAAGTTATAAACTCAGACGTAGTGGACCTATCTTTAGGTAAATCCTTGATTCTATCACTGTATCTGGGAAGCTCCTCTCAAATGGGAGTTAAGCACTAGGCCACGTGGAGGCTTGGACAGAGGGGATAACCCCCCTGAATCCTTGTCAAAACGTAACCCATGACTTTTACGCATCTGGGGATTCTGTCCTAGATAGAGTTTCGGGCTCAGCTACCCTGCCCATGCGTACGAGTTCGGCTTGCGACTGTCCCCCCAGACAACTGGTATTGTCAAGGTAGCCTTAGTCTCTTGTCTCTTTAGGGTTCATACCTAGGTAAACCAGAAGGTTATTTCTAGTTCACCTCGAACGGGCTTGGAAGGTAACCCTTGTGGAAAGTGCAGGAGGGTGGTGGGTGATTCCTCCGCTTGTGCCTGAGAACCCCTCAAGGACGCCAAGTAACTGTTCATCAGCTTTCTTCGGGAAAGCATATCTTTATACCCTAGTTTGATTGCTTGAGACTTTAGGATCTTTTTAGTGTATGCTCTGTGGATTTGCTTGTGCTTAGTTGACCTTAGGGTGTGATTAAGTCAAATTTTTAATTCTAGAGGACCAACTAGTTAGAAGGTCAAGAAGGTTGAGAAACCTTCCTCCTCTTCCTACATTGGAGCCTCCACCTTTACCCCAAAGGCAGAGATTAGGCACGGACGGTTCTTTTGAACCAGTAGGAGTAAGTGAGGTTCTTGGTGAACCTGAATTGATAGCTAACCGTTTTGATTTATACACAGTCGAGATAGAAGAATTGCAGACTGAAGAGTTTGCAAGAAATTTTAACTCTCCCTTGACTGATCTTAACAATCTTGTGATTGTCCAAGTTAGACCTTTTAGTTCACCAGTAGTAGGTGTCCCTTTGAGTAGAGTCATGTCTTCTGCGGAAGAGATTTCTTTTGTGTTTACCTCAATCCTTCTGGTTGAAGGGATACTACCTCCCCCGATTAGTGCCCCTAGATCTAGTTTTCCTTCTACCCCTTTAACTCCAGCGAGCCGGGTGGTTCAACCACCGGTTCACTCCAACATAGGAGATTTTTCTGGTAACACAGTTGCTGGGATCCCCAGTATACCTACCATTCCCTCTTCCTTCCCTTACACAACTCAGAGTGGTCCAGTAGGATCCTCGACTTATGTCCAAGGATTTCCTTGGAATGGGGGGCATATCCCCCCATCCAGTCCATATGTAGGTCCATCTCCTTCATATGTAGGAGTGCAGTTTGGAGGCAACACCTCTTATGGGCAGAGCTTCCATACCCCTATTTCGGTCCCATACACGAGCTCTCCCTTCTCTTTGTTTAGCGGAGGTATACCTGCTCCAGTCTTTCAGACCCCAGCTTCTATGGGGATGGCCCGAACCACTTACACTGCACCTCCCACCCAAAATCCTGTGGCCTACGGATGGAATCCGTTTCAAGGCAACCTTCCCACTTCACAATCGGTGACAAGGGGAAACCCCACCTTTACCTATGGGAATTCGGGGGCTGGACCCTCTAATCCCCAAGCTGGCACATCTAGTGCACCGATTAGGCCCAAACTTCCTTTTCTGGCAACTTTGAACTTGCCAGACTTATCCAAATTGATGAATGACCCGGTGAGGCATGATCCCTTGTGGACACCTGTTCCCACCAAACTGCCCTCGGACATCCCTAAGTTCGAAGGTAAGGCTGGTGAAGATCCTTGGGCTCATGCCACCACCTTCCACTTATGGTGTTCTTCCAACTCATTGAATGAATATTCAAGGAGATTGAGGCTATTCCAGAGGACCTTGACTGGCACTGTGGAAAAATGGTACATTGAGCTGCCTTCTGCTGCTTTTAGTAGTTTCTAGGACCTAGCTAGTGCTTCCCTTAGTCACTTTCAGCTTCCAGTTCGTTATGACTTCGGAACGTATTTGTTGTCCACTTTCAGACAAAACAAGGCAACCCACATCTCGGATCATATCCAAGAGTGGAGGAGGCGAAAGAGTCTTATCAAAGCTACCATCCCTCCTGAGTTTCTATTAGAGTGGTTCCTTAAGTCATTGTTGCCATACATTTCTAAGGATGTTTCCACATCATGAGTGACTAGTGAAGAAGAAGCCATACTCAGGGCCCAGCAGTTGGACTTGATTTATTCACAGTCTAGGATTCTATATGAAATTATCCCTGAGGCACAAAGACCTTCACATGAGGCCGAGAAACCCAAGCCTGGACCCCATGCCGATGGTGTGGTTGGGTCCGTAAACTCTCCCATTGTAGAGTATTTGACAAAACAACTTCACCAATTGTCTGTCAAACAGTCTATGGCAGAGGCAGCAAAGGCTGCCGCCTCCCCCCAAAGTGCAAATGTTTTTGCACAAATCTCTTCGAAGGGAAATCAGCAGCCCGGCGGGAAGAAGAAGAAAGGTAAAAAGGGAGAGGGAAACCAAAACCAAAACAAGCCAAAGCCCGCAAACAATGTTGATGGGGGCAAAAAGGAAAAGAACAAAGTCAAGTTCCCTTGTAAGTTGTGCCAAGGGGACCATCTTACTCATCTTTTTCCCCTCATGGAACAAGCTCAGAAGCTGTTACAAGCTCAACCGCCGGCTGTCCTGAAGGATCCGTTTCCCCAAGGGCAGAATTCTGCTTCAGCTTCTACCGTAGCAGGGGGCACTCAAGCTGCCCCTGACCCCAATTATATCAACATGGTTAGATCCTCAACTTTGTTACAAAACAGGAACAAAAACTATGATAAGGAGACCGATGAGAAGGGTAAAGCTGTAGTTGAATCTTCCAACCCTCTCACTATAGAGAAACCTGCAGAAATAATGCCAAAGATACCCAAAGGTGTCTTTAAGAAGACTTTGCATAACCCAAATTCTAGAGCCGCTTCTAACTACTCTGTGGTTGAAGACTTGGCTCAGACTCCTTATGCAATTTCAGCTTTAGAGGTGCTACAGAGTTGTCCCGCTCAGCGGGATGGCCTCTTAGCAACTTTAGGTAGCATGGACTCTTCGAGTCTCTTAGCAAAATTTAATCTCTCTGATGTTAAAATTCGCCTCCCTTACCATGTAGCTCTATCGATAGATGTTGTCCATGGTGGTAAGACCATTGGACAAGCAGTTGTTGATGAGGGAGCCTCTACTTGTGTTATGTCCCTAGCCTGTTGGAAAGCTCTTGGATCCCTAGAGCTGGTCCCATCAACCACTTTACTTACTGCTTTTGATGGAAGGTCTTTCCATCCACATGGTATCCTACCAGCTTTTGAGATTAAGTTGGCTGGCAAAGCAGTGTCTGTTGAAGTCGAAGTGATTGATGCTCCATTGGACTACAATTTGCTTCTAGGTAGGAATTGGACTTATGCAATGTCTGCTGTTGCATCTGTTGTCTTTCGTGTCGTGGTTTTTCCACATGAGGGCAAGGTGGTCACTGTTGACCAACTTGATTTTACCCGTAAAGGCCGCCTAGAGTCTAAATATTCCACTGTACCATTGGTTGATCAGGCCAAACCTGCTGCACAGAGCTTGGGGGCTGGAATGTACGCATCATTAATGGGCACATTTGATATTCCAGCTCCAGTCCTTTATATCAGTTCTACTACTGTAGGGAAGTCCATTGATTCGGTGGTCGATAGGACTGATCCTTGGGTCCTCCCAACCCCTCAGGAACCGGAAGTTCCCTTGTCTGCAGTGGAAGTGGCATATCAAGCTATTACCCAAACCACTGTAGATCCCATTCCAGATCCTCTTACAGTCTCGGATGATCTGGAAGAAGTCTATATGCCCGCATGGGCAGAAAACTCTTTACATTCCATAGATTGCTTAGACAATGTTTTACCTTCCGACGAAACCATTCTGGAAGCTATGTGTGCACGTGATAAGATATGTGAGGATATTCATCACCGATCTTATTTCCTTTCAGAACTAAGCAAGATAGAAAACCAAGAGTTTCATGTGAGACTGTCGGATGATGTTGATACACCCATCAACCCTTTACCTAGGGAAGGAGTGTTTGCCGAGGAGAATATGGAAAACATTTCTGCCACTATACTTATCAACATCTCTGTAAATCCAGATGTTGTGGAAAATATCTCTATAGGTGCAAACTGCTCTCCGGAGGAGATTGCCATTTATACTGCCCTTTTCAAGGAATTCCGCGATATCTTTGCCTGGTCATATGAGGAGATGCCAGGCATTGATCCATCTATTGTTCAACATGAGATCCCAACCTATCCTGATGCTAACCCAGTTCGGCAAAAATTACGCCCCGTGAACCCGCGTAAAGCGGTGGTTGTGAAGGCAGAGGTTGAAAAGCTGTTGAAAGCAGGTTTTATATATCCTGTAGCTTTGACTGAATGGGTGTCCAACCCAGTTCCTGTTGATAAAAAGCAAGGGACTATTCACGTTTGTACGGACTTTCGAGACCTTAACAAAGCATGTCCCAAGGACAACTACCCTACACCGTTTATTGATCAAATCATAGATGCATGTGCGGGTAGTGAGGTATTCTCGCTTATGGATGGTTTTTCCGGCTACAATTAAATCCAAATCAAACCGGAAGACCAGCATAAAACTGCTTTTATTTTCCCTTGGGGTACATTCGCGTATAGAAAAATTCCCTTTGGATTGAAAAATGCAGGGGCAACCTTTCAACGAGCCATGAACTTTGCTTTTCACGATATAAAAGCCATTGTCGAGCCTTACCTGGATGATCTGCCTGCTCATTCTCGCAAGAGGATCCAGCATCCAGATCATTTACGGTTGATTTTTTAGAGATGCAGGTACTATAAAATTCGCTTGAATCCCCACAAGTGTGTTTTCTGCGTCGAAATAGGTAGATTGCTTGGATTCATTGTTTCTAGTAGGGGCATTCAGGTGGATCCTTTAAAAGTTGAGGCCATTGTAAATCTTCCTCCTCCTCGTTCACTTAGGCAACTTCAAAGTCTACAAGGTAAGTCTAACTTCCTTCGACGTTTTATCGTTAATTATGCCAAGATCACAAAAGGTTTCATGCGCATGCTTAAACAGGACACCCCATTTGTATGGGATGAAACTGCACAACTCGTGTTCGAGGCATTGAAAAAAGCCTTGCTATCGACTCCTTTATTACGCCCGCCAAATTACTCTAGGGATTTTTTATTATATCTAGCCGCGTCGGAGTCTACCATTGGGGTAGTGCTAGTTCAGGAGGATGACAAGCTCGTTGAGCATGTTGTCTATTATCTTAGTCGTGCTCTGGTTGGACCTGAGCTTAAGTACTCCCACGTTGAGAAGTTATCCTTAGCAGCTGTTTATGTTGTACAGAGGTTACGACACTACATCTTACTGAGGACCACTACTGTAGTGGCGGATGTAAACCCTTTCCAATATGTTTTATCCCGACGAATTGTTGGGGGAAAATTCAATAAGTGGATAGTCATTCTCCAAGAGTTTGACTTGGTTTTCCAATCTGCTAAATCCAAAAAGTCCTTAGTTTTTGCCGAGCTTATAGCAGAATTCCCTACAGAAGAAGATGTTTTGGTGGAAGATGACTCATTCCCAGATGAGCACATCTTTCTTATATCCACCTCTGATCCTTGGTACGGAGATATTCTTATATATCTCCAGACTTTGAAGTATCCTACCGCTTACTCTAGAGAAGACCGACGCAAGTTACATCTTCATGCTAAAAACTACCTCATTATAGGAGATACATTATATCGACGAGGGGTAGATTCCGTCTTGCGTCGCTGCCTGACTCATGAGGAAGCGGAGATTGTCCTAAATGATTCCCATAGTGGAGCATGTGGGGGTCATTTATCTGGGTTAGCAACGGCCCAAAAGATATTACGTGCCGGGTATTTCTGGCCCACCATCTTTAAAGATTGCGTGGAAGCTGTGAAACGGTGTCATCCGTGTCAGCTTTACACCAAAAAAATGCAATCACATCCTGCTCCCTTGTTTCCCGTCATCTCGGTAGGCCCCTTCATGAAGTGGGGGATTGATTATATGACATGCAACCCAGCCTCGGCTGGGGGGCATAAATACATCATTGTCACTGTCGACTATTTCACAAAATGGGCAGAGGCAATGCCTACTTTCAAAGACAATGGGGAAACGACAGCTTTCTTCGTGTTTAATCAAATTATTGCTAGGTTTGGTATTCCCAAAGTGATTGTCACTGACCATGGCAGTCATTTCCAAAATCACATGATGACAGAGCTGACCACCATGCTCGAATTCCGACAAGAACATTCTTCTCCATATTATCCTCAAGCAAATGGTCAGGTTGAGGATGTAAACAAAACTTTAAAAACTATCATTAAACGTACTATTGATGCAGCCCGTTCAAATTGGCACATCATGTTATATCCTACTCTTTGGTGTTAGAATAATCAAACCCATAGTATTACCCACTTAGACATTAATTCATTTATTTTTGTCTTATTTGCCTAGTTCATGAGTCCCACCATGTGCAAGTTGCTAATTGCCTATCCATAGAGGTCAAACTTTCCATATTTGACTCATGTAGCACTTGGGAAAGCCTTAGGAATCAAATTTGCTTTATTCCTGGCCTCCTAGGCGCCCTTCTGCTTTTTCTGCTTTATTGCCTGCTTTTTCAGTGTTTTAAGGCACATAGGAAAGCAAGACTAGGTGAGGTGAACTTGTTTTTTGCCCCTTTCATCCTCCACTCTTTCATCCATGCAAAAGCATGTATGAGCTTCCATTCCATCACTCATTAGCTTTCCCATGCGCCCTTTCCAATTCGTGAGCGTCATGACAGATTTGGGATCAACTTTTTACACCTATGGGGGATTTGCCTATTTTGGGTAAGCCTGTTTTATGCTAGTTTTGGATGCCTCCTTATGCATTCGATCTCTTGATGTATTCTATATATTCAGAAACCTATGTTATTACAGGGTTGGCTATTGTACACTCAGTTAATATAATTTTGTGTTACAGCTCCATATTCAGTCTCCATTGTTAGCAATTTTGCATGACCAATTGATAATTGTTGTGAGTAAAATTAATCTATTGCTGGCCTGAATTTCTACATGGTATCAGAGTCATTGTAGGTTGTTACTCTCCTTCAAAAATTGTTTTGCAGGTTCGACATCAAGACTGGGATCCTTCTACTGATAGCCGGGACAGATTTTCTAGAGCTATGGATCAATCACAGAAAACTATCTTGACTCCTTTCAATTTCTTTGAATGGAAAGTAGAGATGGAGATACTGTTGAGAGCGAAAGGCCTCTATAGGGTGACTATGGCAATAGAAGCAGAGCCCAATGCTGCTGTAGAGAAGATCAAATGGCACAATCGGAGAGATGAGGCCTATGGCCTCCTATGTCTCAGTATTTCCTGAGACCTCCTTTTCCATCTCGATGGATTAACTTCACCGGATCAAGTATGGGAGAAGATTTCTTATCTTTTTGGAAAGACAGATGAGATGAGGGGACATCAGATTGAAAATGAGCTGATTTCTCTGAGTCCCAGTAGCTTTGAATCCCTGCAGCTATATTTCTCCAAGTTCAAAGCACTAGTTTTGCAGCTGAAGCAGTGTGGTATCGAAAAAAAAGATGATCAGCTCGTATTGGCCATCCTCTCGAAGCTAGGACTTGACTACTTAGTCTTTGTTTCGACCTTCTATGCCACAAAACTCACAGCTCGAACCTGGAAGATGCCTAGCCTTGCAGATTTCATGGAATCTCTCACACAAGAACAAGACAAGCTGGTGATGATGGGCACCATCAAACCATCCAAAGATCAAGCTTTGATTGCTGGAGATTCGAGGGTGGATTCAAAAAGCAAAAAGAAAGCTAAAAAGCCACCTGAGCAAAGAAGAGACAAGAAGCAGTCTCCAGAGGATCAATAAGGTCCCAAGAAAAATACCCAGAAGAAGAAAAACAAAGGTGAAATGAACAAGTGCTCATACTGTTTGAAGGGCAATCAAACTGAAAGCTCTTGTATGAAAAGGCAGATTGATATGCTGACCAATCTCTTGGAGAAGAATGGCATCTCCCTTCCAGAAAGCTCAAAGAAGAGAGAAGGAGGATCAAGTTCCGATGACAGAGAGAGAGTTCATGCTCTAGTTGCTGGCACATCAAGCTCACCCAGTTTTATCATAGATTATGGAGCTTCAAGACACATGGTTTCGACTAAGGAGGCCTTCTCCTCACTGGATATGTTGAAAGGACCATCTATTGTACTGGGAGATGACTCTCTCACTGAAAGTAAAGGCAAAGGAAGGATATACCTTGATCATGGTAACTTCAACAATGTGCTGTATGTCCCTGGTCTCGCCTCCAACCTTCTGTCAATGTACCAGATGACCCACACTGGGTCTCCTAAGAAATTCATATTCTCCCCCAATGAAGTTGAGATCACAGAAATCTCAAGTGGTAGAGTCATTGCAAAAG
>LPNX010130530.1:1756-15568 GCA_001517045.1 Pseudotsuga menziesii
CATAAATAAAGGGATTCCTTCCCTAAGTGGATCTCAATACTAGTTGGGTTGTTCCCGTAGTTGAATGATTTTTCAGGTATGTGCATCACAAGAGTAGTTTCTTTATTGTGTTATTTTATAAGTATTTATTTGCTTCTTCTTGGAAATGAGTGAATTTTTTTACTGAAGTGCTTCAAGATAATAGTTTTGGTATTCATAAACATAGTTTTTAGGTTTACTCTGTCTTTTGTATTTATAGATCTCTATGTTGAATAGAGATTGTATAGATTGTATTTCATTTTCATACAACCTTAGTTTTTCAGTTAGAAGTTTTATTACTTGCCAAGTGAATCTTGATTGGTTATAAATGTTTTTCAATTGATTTCTTCATATTGCTAAGTATTTTTTATGTTTCTAAATTTTCCTCAATATAGTTTCTTGGGTTATTTAGGTTAAACATTATTTATTAAAAACTATAAAGTAAAACATTGCAAATTTTATCACTCTATTGAAAAATTTAATTACATTTCTTTTAATATAAGATAAAATTTCGATATATTACTACATTTTCAAATAAATATAATGATTTATTCTTAACATGTCATATACCAAAGTCCCCGCAAAGTGAAATAGAACCATACCCTTCAAATTTAATCCTTGTTCATAAAACACTCTTAACCAATTACAAACATTTTAAATCCTAAACGTTTTAAACAAACTTTTAAGTAATAAAAAAAACATTTTAAATCTAAAAGTTTTAAACAATATATTGAAATGTTCCATATTTTTAATAATTTTTTAAATAAAAAATCAAAACTATCTAGAAAAGTAAAAAGTTCAATTTGGACACTTTTGAACTCATATTCTTAATCTGGTCAAAAGACAAGCCAGTTTAATTTAAATACTTTGGAAAATACCATTAAATTATATATTTGAAAACTAAAACAATACTTAAAATTTAATCGTTGTTGTTGGACAGGTTGGAATGATGATCTTTTGGGCAGGCTCTGCTTATCACTATCATTTGAGTGACAGACTGGATCTTTTCTTGGATCGACAACATGTCACGAGTCACGACGCTGGAAATACTCGAAGAACATGTTCACACTGCTGCAGAAGTGACACTCGGGATTTATGTATCTCGCACCGTTTACCGTTCTTGTAATTAATGGCGGAAACGAGTTTATGTTTGGAAATAGCACTTATAAACAAACGATTATATACATATTATTCTTCTTCCCCGTGCTGCAATGACGAATAGTCCTCTGAAATTAGGTCTGATTCTGATTGGGAGATCTTATTGGGTTACACGACCAAGCAATTCCATGACTCCGAACAATACTCTACATGCAGTAGAGCATTTAATGCGACGGCGATCGCACTGTCCACCGTCCTTTCCAAAGAGCCATCCGACGGCGGACAGTGCAACCGCCGTCGCATTAAATGCTCTACTGCATGTAGAGTATTGATCGCCTTCAATGACTTCCTCGAATTAAGTTGAGTAATTTGTATATATTCTGGTACGTGTCATTCATATGTCATACAATTGATTTTGAATAGTGGAAACAGTTTTGATTTCTGTGCTTGTATTATAATATGAATTGACATTTTGAGTCGTACAATAAATTCAATGCGTTGCCACTAGTATGACGTACGAGACTTATTATCGGAGACTGGAGTAAGCTATCTGCTCCATGATTTGCATTGGGCTCACCGCCGCAGGGATCAAAATTGAGGCCGTCAGGGCCCGTCAAAGGCCTCTCAGCCCATCAGTGAAGGGGTATCTCAATTTTCCCCGTCATATAAAATGAGGTTTCGAATTTTTGACATTTAAAAAAAATTTATTTATTTAAATATAAATGACATTTAAAGGGCTGTCATTAAAATCGCCCGTCATTAATTTTTTTTATGGGTGACAGGCAGTCCTGACTCCTACTAGGCTGCCAGCATTTACACCAGGCTACGTGGTTCGGACTGTCTCGAGTCTCGAGTCCCCAATCCGATCCGGCTTTCCCTCCTACGTCACTCACTTACTCTCACGTGATATAAATGATAAAGGATAATTACTTACACGCATCCATCGCCCGGCCCTACCCTGCCGCTCTACACGCATACGGCAGATCGGGTAAATATTTCTAACACCGTACCCAGTCGGGCCAGTCCCACTGCCCACGCTCCGCTCCATCAAGTAGCGACTCTCGACTCCAGGTATTCCACCCCATCTCCAGACTCCAGTGGGGGATTTGGGGTCAAAGAATTCGACCGTTGGCCCGGATCATCAGCCAGCCCTCTTCTTAGCCTCCCATTTGATTGTTTTATTTATCACCTCATCTGGGCGGATCTTAGCTTGTCTTCCGATCCATTCATTCAGTTTGGTTGCTATTCAAAAAATGGTGATGGCTCCAGAGGTCAATGCCATTCCTGACGAAACAACGGTAGGGATTGATTTCTTCCATGTAGATTGATTTCAGTTATTATGGATTCAGTTTTTATTTTGATTGTGGATTGCATTGCAGGCTCAGATTTCTCAGAAGAACGAGAAGGAGGATGCTAAGAAGGATGAAAGACGCTGGACTCTCAATGATTTCGACATTGGAAAACCTCTCAGCCAGGGGAAATTTGGCAATGTATATCTTGCCAGAGAGAAGAAGGTTAGTTTCTGTTCATACCCTCTTTGCTTCTTTTCTTTTTTACACAAGTGTCCTGGTAAGCAAATCTCGTTCTTTACCATTCGTTTGAGGAGTCAAATATGTCACTGATGAGGTTTTGGGAAGGGTTTTTTCATAGGTTTTAGGTGAATGGTGTAATGGGTTAGAGGAATAATTTCAGATCTCATCTTGTCTTTTATTTTTTGTTATTATGCATTGTACATGACATATAGTCAACTTTGAGTTGTAATCCTGTTGAATTCATGAGTGAATCGTGATTGCCTTACCCAGGTTTGCAAAATTTAAGCAAGCCAGGGTTTAATGTGTCTGCACCTGTGAAATTCATTAGGATATGGACTTAGTGTCAGTTAATGATGGAGTACAGCCCAACTTAATAAACCCTGGATTCCTGACCGAGGTGGTTTTAAGATATGCTGTTGGATTGAAAGGGTCTCTTTTCTGTCAGAGCAAGCAGAGAGGTTTCAGTAATGTTCTTTTACCATGAGCAGGATGCTCTAGGTTTGCATCCGCTAAACACCATAAAGTGTTTGGAGTCAAATTGGAGAATTTCGCGCATTATCTGGCATTAATCCTCGTCCTGTCGGGCGCCCCTATGTACCCTGGAGCAAGAGGAAACATAACAAAAGCAGCGCGCTTGTATTAAAATGCAAGTCTTACCAACACAAAATAAAAAAATAATGTTGAACTGTTCTGCAGATTTAAACCTTGATACCGTTAACCTCATCGATAGATGACTAGATTCCCTAGCAGGTGGTTTGTTGATGTGTTGAATATATATGACATAGTATTCCAGTTTGGATGCTGGATGGGTTACATAATATTTCATAAGTTTTGCTCCAGACTTTGTTTTTTTAAGGAAAACTGTAATATCTCTGCTCCTTACTACTAACTGTTAACAACACCTTACTGCTGACTGTTGACAGAATTTATGTTGTAAGCACCTTACTGCTGAGTTTTCCATTTGGAATTGAATGTTCTTTTGGTCTTCTTTGATGTTGTCTCCTCTTCAAGACGTTCTACTTCTGCACTGTCTGATTCTGGACAGACTTATAGCCATCATAACTTTATACTATTCTCGGAGGTTGAGCCAAAACTCACCCCAATTTATACTATTCTGGCCCCAATAATGGGAACTAACGCTTATGATCAGCACGCAGAATTGATGGGTGGATTTAGACGGGACAAATAACAATCAGTAGAGTATAAATAGATACATTTATTCTTACGGCTAAGGTTTTTTCCACATAAAAATATCAATTTTTACGACTAAGTTGCTTAGATCATCTTACTTTTTAAAATAGATCATTGTGTCAATTCCAAAGTAAGGAATTAAAAAAAAAAGAGTTGACCATGATGAAATGGTGAGGCTTTTTTATTTAAATACTCATTCTAGGTTATTTTAAGAATATGTATATATTTAATATTGGAAGATTGTGATGACATGTTTGTAAGGAGAAATTAAAAAGTTATATAATTTTAAATTATAAATTATATTTTTTAAATTTATTATTTAACGTTTTTAAATGAAATAGTTTATTTATTATAAGAATTGGAGCTTTTAGTAACTTTCGTTCTAGCAAACATTTATTATATTTAAATTACATTATGTAATGTTAACAAATGATATTTACCATTCCAAAAACTAAAATTTTAGTAAGATTTCCAACAAAAATTATCCAAAAAATTTCAATTATATTATGTTTAAACCAGCGCCTTATTATTTAGCTTTAAAATTAGCAATGTGTGTATTCTACATCCTAAATATTTATAAAGAGTAATCCATAACATGGTTATGAAAGATGATTTGTATATTTAAAGATATTTAGATATTTAACGTTTTTCAAATGTGTTTTATATTTTAAGTTTTTTTTTGTTTTAATGATAGTAGCATAATTCTGTAGTATTAACTTTTCATATTTATAGGCAATTTGAAATTCACAGCTAATAGCCATTTTCAAAGTATTGGACAGAATTATCATAAAGGTTGGTGACAGCTTTATGTTTTATTTACATTTGAAATTTGAAACTTTTATGAGGATTCTGAAATGGCAGCCATTATTGTGTTTGTGTTGTCCATTAAACCAGAGTTAGCAAACTGTTTCCACTTGAAGATGTCATAAGATGTCATAAGTTTTTATAGTTTCTCTTTGGACTGTGGTTGCGGTACGAATACAAGAGCAGAATTTATGGCTCTTTGGGCTGTTCTTAGAGTGAGTTGTTTGATGGGTCTGCCCATTCATTTGATTTTTGGTGATTCGATGGTGATTATTTATTGGATAAACAGACTTACAGCCCTTGAAATTCCTACTCTAATGCACTGGTGTGATGAAATAAACTATATGCTGTAGCTTGTCCCACCGGCAATCTTCAAACATATCTTCCGAGAGCACAACATGCTAGCTGATGGTCTTCAAACGCAGGATCTGAAAATGGAATTGGGATCTGGATATTTCACTGAAACATTGGATGGGAAGGTCATTGAACATGGCCAATTCATACTTTTTTAGCTGCTGTTTATCATCTTTTTTCAGCGTTTGAATGACATGCAGATGTACTTCTTTCTCTGTCTGTTACATAGGAGACCTATCAGCTAGCAGGTCTTGCTTAGGAGTGTATGTTTGTAGGTCACTTTTGATTATACAGCATATTCTGACCTGATAATTCAGGGATGATGAGAAAAGTCTGCTACGATCAGACTTTGTTTCTATTTTGTTGACTGGCAGCTTTGCAGACTTTTCTTTCTATTTGTCTATATGCTGAACTGGAATGTTACTTCCTCCTGTCATGAAGATGGTTGATGTATAATATGTCTTTTGATTCATATGAATAACAAACACTGGTATTTTTTCCTGTGAAAAAAAAAAGTTTTATTTAAAAAAAAATTTGTGTCATAAATTTAATTGAAATGCATTATCTTTTTAGCACATTTTTTTAATGAAGTGTGCAATTAATATATTACTGTCATTTGAAATGTGAGTTTTTTTGAAAGCCCTTCATCAATGAAGGGCTGCATGAATATATAACCTTCAATATGAAATTAAGACCAGCCCTTCAATCTTGATCCCTACTCACCGGACTCTGTTAAATCAAAGTAGGTTTCTCTAAAAAAATTTGGAGTTACTTTTCTATCCGACCATTTTCATCGACCTGGCTCGTGTGAGCTTTCACGTCACTCATAGCTGATGGTCCTTTGCAAATGGTTGGGTGGAAACTCTTAGATAAGATCACTCATCTTATTTCAGATATCAACCAACATCTCAAATTGTCTCCTTTGGTTGAATGGGCCTGAATTCTTAGATAAACTAAAACAAGAAATTGAAAGAAAGCTGTCGAAAATAAATCTGGATAAATGAGACTATGCAAGAAAAAAAAAGAAAAAACGAAAAAACGTAGTAAAACATGCCTTGGTTTGCTACAAATTCCTGTTTGTAACTGAGTGAGCTATCACTCACTGGTTCACGTGGGCCCCGCTGCAAATGGTCGGGCAGATAGTTTACTCCCTTATTATCATAACAAATTCAACGATGCGTTCATGCGTTGTGAACGCTAGTTCTACCTTCATCTTCATGCTTCTTATTTATTCTCTTTTAGTTGAGCAATCATTGTATACTCAGAAAAAGGAAGCAGAGCAGTGATGTATGAGTTTAGGAGAATGAACACGAAGCTCTCCAATATGTGCCCCAGAAGTCGCAGAAGAGTGTTGAGGGAAGAAGCTTTGGCTCCCTGGCGCGTTTCCAGCCCTCCAACGCTGATGTTGCGCGGATCTTCGAGGCCTCCCAGCAACAAATGAAATTCGTAACGAGGGCGCTGGTCAGGGTATTGAACTCCAGACCAGATCACGAAGGACTCATCATCGGGACTTCGAACGAGAAGAATGGGAGACCTTACACTAGCGAGGGAGCGTCTTCGTCCAGCTCTAGTTGTGACCCGGGCAGCCCGAACTCCGACGACGCTGTCGAAACAAAGACAATGGCAAGTTTAGAAGTTTCGGATTCGATGGCTGCCCATTATGAGGCTCCAGGGTATCAAACATCACCCACAGAGGCGTTGTTAAGATCCCGTAATAATCAGAGGTCCATTCCCGCGATGAATAATATCATCGGCAAGAAGCGGCCGCGAAGGGGAAACGATGCTCCGATATTCACGATTATGCGCGCAGATCCCACTGATTTCCAAGCAATGATTCAAAAGACGGCGGATTCCCCCTCTCGAAGCAACCCGGCCAAAACATGATCTAGTGTCGTATTCATTTTAAGACAAAACAAATTTGATATGTAATTTATTTCCAATTTCTTATGCTTTCTAAATTTATAACGGTTTTCCTTTTTTTCTTAATATTTTTTCATTTGTTTAAGCGACGAGACACTTGGAATTGCATTATTATTTTGAAATTATAAAATGTTCTTTTTTATATATACATTTTTCATCATATATATGTATAACAAAATTTACTTGTTAATGTTGCTTGCTTACGATAGCTAAAAAAAAAGATGACTAAGTCTATCACTTGGAATTGCATTATTATTTTGAAATTATAAAATGTTCTTTTTTATATATACATTTTTCATCATATATATAACAAAATTTACTTGTTAATGCTGCTTACATAACGATAGTTAAAAAAAAGATGACTAAGTCTATCTCATATGTATATTGGTTTATTAGTAAGTAGAGATTATTGTTTTATTTTTTCAATTAATTTTATACAAATATATTTAATATTTCAATGCTTTTAAAGTGCAACTAAAGTTTATTTTGTTTTATTTTCTATTTTTTTTATTTAATTTAATTCTCACATAAATTTATTTAAACTTTGATTGGTGCTATACCATATCAATTAAGAATAAACAAATTCACAAAAAATTAAAAAAGTTTTTATTATTAATGCAAAGAAACATAAATATATGTGAAGAGGAAACCTTTCCATCTTTTTTTTATTTCTTTCTTTATTTTTTTGCTTATTGTATGTAAAGCCAAATTTTCCTTTATTCTCTTCCAAGATTAGAAACATTGAAATTATTTTATATTATTTTTATTGCATTAATTTTATAAAAGTATATTTAATATCTTAACATTTCTTCAGTGTAACAAAAGTTTTAGTTTATTTATTTATTTCATTTATCTTAATTTCTATAAAAATTTCTTTAAAACTTGATTAGTCCCATACCATGAAAATGAGAATTTAAAAATTTGAACAAAAATAAAAATAAAAAATGTTTATTATCATTCATAAATGGAAACGTGAAAATAAAAGAAGAAAGTTGAAAATTATTTTTTTTAATTGATTTCTTTATGCATGGAAACTTGACTCTAATGAAGAAAGAAAAATTAAAAATAAAAAAGATAGTTGAATAGTTTTCTTCTTTTTACTGATTTCTTCATGCATGGAAACTCGACTCTAATGAAGAAAGTATTTATTTTAGCATTTTTGTCTGTGCCTTTTTTTTTCATCTTCCATGATTCACTTGTGGGCAATGCATCTTGGATGATTTGCTTGTCAGCATTGACACCGAAAAGTACATTACCATGCTTCAGTGAACCTGGCATTTGATACAATGGCATTGACTATGCCAATGGTTTTTCCCCTGGCGGGTTTTGCAATGGTAGAATTGTTCCAAATTACCTCTGTATGGACCATATATTTCTTCCATTCTTTCAAGTTTCTTCAATTATTAAATGCATCTCTTTAGTCAATCGAATAACTGTGTTTTCATATTGGTTACAGCCCAAAGCATGAGGACATCTCCAATTCCATATTTAAATCCAGAACCTAATGAGACCAACTCATGATTAAGCATCTCAATCATGAGTTGGTCATTTTAAGCCAACAATTATGGAATTTACAACAAAGATATGCATAAGGTACCCTTAAGCTTTTCAACCTCTCCCTAAATGTTCCAAGAATCAACTTGGAATGCTTTTATCAATTTCCAGTGAGTGATTCAAATTGGGAGATCGCTACAAGTTTTTAAAATTTTTCCATAAGATAAATCTTATGAAATGACTATTTTTCATGGTTCATCTCTTTATATTTTGTTAAAATCAAGAAATCTTTGTTGAAATGCATTTTTATTATTCAAAAAAATGAATTCAACTTCTTTTAATATCCTGAATTCAAAACTATATAATTATAAAAATGTATATCTACAATTTCAACAATATTTTAACAAGAAATATAATTCTAATAATGTATATCTACAATTCTAATAATTTAGTTTTGTATTTTTTTTTGTTTTTATTTGAGAGTGAAAATTTTGTTCTATTTATTTTATGAACCTGGTTTAGATTTTACTTTGGAGGATATGTATTCCACATGTAACATGTACATAACAATAACTTTCAATTTATTTGTGTGGCATTTTTTTAAGGTGGGGACTTTGCTGCAAGCGGCCCTTGTCAATTATTGTTATTAGTTGATTTACACTATGCTTGTTGTTTCTTTTCCAAATTTTTGACAAATTTTATGTCTTTATGTTGTGCTTTTATGTCCATCTATCGTTCCACAATCTAAATAGAAAAACAAAGGGGCCAAGAAGCCTTGTCAAAGATCATTAACTCACCCTCAAGACAACCATTTTGCTCTTTCTTCCCTTCAAAAAAAGAGGACAACTTGGGGATGATCTAGGGAGCTTGGGGATAAAAATGTCAAACTAATTAAATTATAATTTTTGTTTGCTCAAGATAGTAGAGGCACTAGAAACCAATTATTGTTCCTTCTCGTTATTGTTATCGGGCTTTGAGGGTTGTGTATTTTCTAGGGATTTCCATTCTGCATTTGCAAAATAATCTAATTCTTGAACTACAAGAAATGCAAATTGTATTATGAGTTGAAACTCCCATATCAACTTTGTCTTTGCTACGATTTCTTCATGTAGTGTATATGGTTGGTCATCGACAACATGAGTACATTCATATTTGGTGTGTTGCTCCAAATGGTTAGTAATGCATTGTGCATTAGTATTCATATGCTTGATCCTCTCCCTTAGTTCCCCCATATGATTATTTTATATCTACAGTAATTTCATCCAATCTTCCATTGTGCTGGTGATTTTATTTGCTCTCCACTATGTCTTTGTGTACCTACTCTCAAACAATATTCACCTCCTCCACCAACGGTTTCAATTAGTTAGTAAGTTGTTGTTGTTGTTGGTTCCATTGGAACTACATAGCTTGTAATTTGTCTTCTAAATCCCCAATACAATGACATATATATATATATATATATATATGAGGAACATACTATTTGCAGACATTCTATGGATTGGTCAATAAAAATCTCCTCAAAGAACCGTGGATTTGCTTGGCTCATTTCAAGTCACAAACCTTGCAACTAAATTCATACACTTCAACTTCAACCTTTGTATGTTGTAAACCATGGATTTGCGTATGGCATCTCAAGCCACAAACCTTGCAACTAAATTCATACACTTCAACTTCAACATTTGTGTGTTGTCAAGTTTGTCACTCTATGTCTCTCTTCTAAGTGACTTCTATGCGATGAATCTATTATTATTGATGTATAAATTGTAATGCTTCATTTCCATTCTCAACCTAGGATATGCATTGCTCCACCTCATTTGTGGGCATTCACATCATCTTGATTAAATTTGAGGTGGACCATTATTGCACTTCCATAGGAAGAGTAACCTATTCCACTAGTGGAAAAAATTGAGTAGTTGTCCACTAGAAACAAAGGGAATTAGTGGGTTGACATATATACGTATTTATAACACACCCTATATATATATATATGTGAAAATTAATAATATTCCATGTATACTGAAAAACATACTTAAAAAATATGTATATAAAATATATTTATTTTATTTTAATTATGCTAATCTCTATTATTACAATGTAAGTGGTTGAACTATGTTTAAATAAATAACATTAGTTTGCATGCATACTTATGACCATACCTACTAGGTATAAGAATCCTCTATAAAGTATTCCTTTAGACTTCCCCATAAATGCCCATGGAAATGATCACAAGGTTAGTTTGTAAAGTGATAATAAGTATTCTATAGTACATACATCTACGTCATTACAAGGGTCTTAAGACTTATTTACGTAACCATTTAACCTTCATGATCAAAGGTCTAGAACTTAAAATTGAGGGTAGATGTGTTATATAATTCATGTTTGATTTCATATTAAAGGATTATCCTTTTATGACTCCAATGCCTAGTTGCTTATGTTTGATCTATGACTTGTAATTTTATTAACAATCTTAGAATTTACTTCCTCGTATTAGGTTGTCATAACAATTTTTGTATGGTTTGTAATGGGGTTTCATAGGAAAGGAGTCATAATATCAAGGTTATACAAATTAAGCTGATTTGAACTAATAAGATCTCATGGGATTAGTTGAATATAACATAAAGTAATAAGGTCAGCCTATGCTATACCTTTGTAGGTGTAGAGGTTATAGTATCAAAACTATATGTTCATTATATGTAATGGCTTCATTTGGGGTTCATCTATGAAGTACATATCATGTATCGACATTTAGTATGGGAATTTAGTGTGATGTAAGACCCTAAATTTTAATTACGAAGTATAACTTCATTAAGAGTGCTATACATCTTTGAAAAATAAATTCACTTAAATATACACTAATACATATGAGCAAATTTGTGACGGTTTTTCATTGTTATTTCCGTGTTTCGTCGTCTCAATTGCGACAATAACGATCCCGATGTTTTGTGGCACTTATTTCTTCGCTATAATGACGAAATTTATAAGATGTCGATATAGAGACGAAAACTAGATGCCACATGTCTTCTATATAGTGGCCTTGAAATTGATTTTATTTAATTCATTTTCTACGTTTCGTCTCTCTATCGACAAAATTGTCATCCCTATAACGACGAAAATATGGCAAAAACTGCTAGGAAAAATTTTGTTTCCACGCAAAACCGTGGAGCAGTTTCGACGAATGTTTGTCTCTCTATTGACAAATTTTGGAATTTGAACAGAAATTTCTTCCATGTAAAAACATGGAAACCCAATCTCTATCGACAAAATCTATAAGTTGAACGGTAATTTTTCCACGAAACTGCGTCGCTATAGCGATGGTATTCGTGGAAATCCATCGAGGGTTTCGATGGTTTTGTAATACCAAAGACGAAAGATTGTCAATATTGCGATGAAACCTGGAGGTTTCAAAAAAAAAAAACCGTGGAAAGGCACATTCCTTTCCACGGTTTTGGATCTTCAATAAGTGCTTGTGATTGATGTGTAGTCTCGTGGAGTTTTTGTGTCTATGGACAAGCGAATCCACATATACACTTTGAGAATCAACAGTCAATAAATCAATACCTTGGATAACTTATCCCATTCAATTATTTCTAGTGGAATGATTATATACCTAGATTAAATTTCGTAAGCACTTATTCAAAAAATAACACCTATTGTATATTGGTCTGATGTACACATTTCCATGTCAGTTTCTAATTACTTGCAATATTTCCATACTTATTCATCACAGCCAAATAGGGTCCTTACAGAATGGTCTTATTCACACCCTCTGTGCATATGAAAATTGTATGGTTTCATCTAGGTCCAATGTACATCCTATGAAATTCTAGATTTTTTATTAGGAAGACAGAAAGATGATAGGAAAGAACAACGACATAAAGAAAAACCAAGCATAAAATAATAGAAACTGATAATTACAATAAGTCTCTCTAGCACCATTCAAGTGGGCTATATCATAGATGTTGCATGTATTACAATGTTATCTGCAATGGAAACTGTTAACACCATATCTATCCTGTAAAGGCAGTAGGTTCTAGGCTCTAGCTTCTATTGAGATGCATTGTTTGTAATTACAATATCTAGTTCCAGAATAAAATGTTAAATGGATTGATATGATCAATGGACTAGTTGATGCTACAAGGGATTTTAGTAGTGAAGAATTAGGGTTTGAGAATTTATTAGTGTATATGTGAAAATATCCTCAAATTTGAGATCTGAATTAATAAATTAAATTCTGCTACAAACTTGCAAATGATATGTCTTTTCCAACCAGCAACCAAGATTTGTGACAGTAGAATGTTTTAACCTTTAGTTAGATTTGAAATAAGGTACACATGAGGCTAAAACTAGAGAAGATCTAGGAATTTCACTTATTAATCTGAAGTTTTCAACCCTGCAAATCAACATTTTAATTATGTTTTAGACTAGATTTAATCAGCGCTTCAGAGTATATTTCCAAAAGGTAATTTCTAGCCACAAACTGGGGAAAACCTACCATGTGATTTGATGTTTTAGGGATCAGTTTAATACATGTAAATGACATAAATTTTCAGATCTTATAAAACAAAAAATGAAAGATGACTTAAGATTTAAAATGGCATAAAAGCTGTGATTAGTACCTAACAAATCCAAGTTAGGAAAATGGGGTCAATTGAGGAGCTCATGGAGGCTTTAGTGATTAAAGAGTAGATAGGGTTGAATGGTTCAAACCCAATCTGCTCCTTGATAACTAGATCCACTTCAGAAATCTTCAATAGGAAAATCCTAAGCTAGACATTATATATTTGTCAAACAAGAGGCACGAGGTGGCAATGTCACCGCAATTCCTAAAAATTATTACTACAAGACAAATGCTATAGAATGGAAATATACCTCTATTTCAACCTGTTGAGGCCTAGAAATTCACAGGCAACAACAGCAAGGGATTCTCCCCAGTCAACGTTCCCAGCTAGCCCGTGACTGTTTGGTGTAGGGAATCCGTTCGATTTGTGGTTCGACTACCGTAGGTCAAGTAACAAAAGGGTTTACCGGTTGTGGCCCGGTCCACCGTATGTTTTTGTATTTTTTGACTTAATGTATGATATGCACGTGCCTAATTAACAATGCAGGATGATAAGATGCAAAGAGTAGTCACAATGTGATGTGCAGGTTCTTACCTCTCGTCTTAGAACTCACAAGCATCTAAATCATATATGCACGAAAATAAATACTAACTAAACTATCTCTAAAGAGCGGGTTATTAATTCATGAGTAATGCATCGTTGTCCATGTGTTATGGAAAATCACAGATAGCTATTCTTACAACCAAACATATCAACATGAATAAAAGTATACATGATAAGATAGCTCATCAACAGTTAACTCCCATTACTCATAGTGGAAAAAACATCATAAATGTACTGAA